>VYXC01004305.1:481005-739494 GCA_013397175.1 Platysteira castanea | reverse complement strand
ATATATAATATATAATAATATATGTTGCTTATAGTATAATTTTTTAAACTATTGTTATCAGAACCAACCCACTAATCAAAAAAAACTCCCTTGTTTTCCAGTGAAGAGATCCACATTCTTTCAGTGTTTGTGCTGAAACTAAACTCTGCTAGTGATCAAGGAGGTAAGCTTGTTTTTGTCCATATCCATGCTATGACAATATTCTGTTGCAAAGACAGCTTCATGTTCTATGCAAGAACCCTCAGGAGTCAGACCTGTGTAAATGGCCAGTAGTGAAAAAGTTTCGGAAGTTTAAGAGTCAGTTTTGGTGATGCAGCTGTAACTTTCTCTATTTTTCTGTACTGTTCTTGTCCTCCAGAAGAGAGAGTTCCTTCTGCAACATTTTTTCTCTATTTCACAATGGGCTCAACCAGCAGAACTGGGAAGGATCATCATCAGACCAAGACTGTAAAGGTATCAATATATTTATGTGCAAGATATGTAATAACGTACCCAAGATACAGCTCAAGCAAGCAAGCATGCCTGATAAGGATTTTGATTAGCTAACTCTTTTCAAATCTGTGGAAATCCTTATTTATGAAAATGAGAAGCGTGTTCCATCCAAAACTGTTTATCGGTATCAGGACAAGCAAATCATCCCAGAATCCTGAAGCACAGCAGGAGGGTGGAGTAAGGACAACATCAGATTCCTGATTTAAGTGGAATTGCTCTGAGTTCCCTAAGAGTAGCTAATTCAGGAGTTATTGGTAAATCCTGACAGGGACAATGCAGGTAGAATGTGAAAGCACTGCATGAAAATCTCTCCCCGTGGGTGCACTTTGATGGAAGGATGCTGCAATCTGCCATGCAACCAGAAACCTGCTACCTCTGAAGGTAATTCCTGCTTCAGCCTTCAGCTCCCTCATTGCTTGGATCAGGATGTTGCAAAGGAAAACCCCTCAATCTCATCACAGTGACTTCAGTGCTTGAGGCAGGGTGAATGCAGGATATCTCAATCTCTAAAATACATAATGTTTGTATCTGTTGCATCTGCTTCTTCTCCTAGTTTAATCATTCAGTCAAGGAAACCTTGCTTACAAAACACATATTGTTTGCATTGAAAGCAAGGACTATGTGTATCATACTCCAGTATCTTTTCCTCCACATAAACATTTTGAGTAGCTGTGATATCAAGAGATGCTGGCAGGTCTCCAAGAAGGATTCAGAGTGGAAGTTAAACAGCCTGAATTGTTACAGTTCAGCAAGCAACATCTCTTTTTTTTTTTTCTGATAGATCCTATAGTTTTTTAATAATTTCTGGACACAGAACAGTAATGTCTCACACCTGGGTGTCTTTGGATTGCTCTAAGAGCCATCAACACAGGAGATTATGTCCATGGACTCCTGACTGGAGTTTCCATCATGGCTAGTAAATTTCCTTGCTTTTACACCTGAAGCCTCATTTGTAGTAGATGAAGGCAGTTAAACTGTTGCACTGGTTTGGCAGGTGGAAGGATTCTGGTGCACAGGCTGTATTTCAGCTTTCAAAGAGATAGCACCCCTCCAAAATAGAAGGCACTAATGAACCAAAATTAACCAGTATTCCTTCGGAATAATATGACAGTTTCAGTCTTGTGTTTCTCTTGCAGTTTCTTCCTTTAAGTGACTTAAAAAGCAGCTTCTGAGGGTATTTTTTTAAAGGGAGTAAAATTCTGAAGGAGGATTTAATGAGGTTCTTAATCCATACACTAGTGCCCTCTCCCACCCCAACTTCTAGAGAATTGCACTGCTTAGATTAGTGTCATCTTTCCCTGCCCTCCCTGGGAGCTGGGACAGGTCATCCCTCCTCTAAGAAGAATGGGTGATGAAATATTTATTCCGTTAAATTATCTAAGATGGAGCCCAGCATGCAGATGACACAGGCTCTCAACAGGAGGGGCAGGTGCTTCCTTGGGTTGCAGGGTTGCATTTAGCCAGTCCCTGAGGCTTAGAGAGGCCTCCCCTTATGCCACTCATTGAGAGCTGATTGTGCTGGGGTTTCCAATGTTCAGATGTCTTGGCTGCAAGGATGCCAGCTCCTCTCTTCCACGGTGTGATTGCCCTTAGCACAGTGGAGGTTATGCAGTGGATTTGACACTGCTGAGGGCAGTTCATGCTCCAGCAGGCTGTAAAGCACAATTACTAAACTGATGGACTCATCTTTCTCTGGATGTGCTCAAGGAACATTCACTCTTCATGAATTTTTGCTATCACCAGCAGGCTGATAGGACATCTTAACGACCCATATACTGTGCTCATCTGACAAAGTCTTACATATCTTCCTGGAGATAAATCCATTTTATTTCAATTTTCATCATGGGATGTGAGAATGGGTAGGAAAGAAGAACTTTTTTTATGCTGGCTATTCTCCACCATCATGCTAAAAATGCCTGTAAACAAACTAGCCTTTTCCTTGATTGTCACTGACATTTGAAAGGCTAAAAATGACAACTTTAATTTGTAAACACTAGGTCTATGGGAGTTGGCAACATTCCCCTTGAAAGGAATTTAAATGAAAAAAGAATCAAATCATTTCCATCTCCAAGGGTGTAATATTAAGGAGATAGATGCCCTCTGTAGATAAGTCTTTGGAGTTGCACTGTTTTCAGAATTGTCCAACTGAATTGGTTCTTGCTGGTGTGCTATTAAATATCTGGGGGAGGAAAATTCATGCCACTGCTTTGCTCTGCTGCCTTGCAAAGGAACAGCAGCTTCCACCCTTGTCTTGTTCAGGGAACAGTGTAGCACATCACCCAGAAGCTGAACACTCTCCTGTTCATCGCATCGTGCACACAGGAATTTTTCTGCTTATGCTTTTCTACTCTATCCTTTCACATACCTAGAGAACCAGAAAAGGATCTCTGAACACTTCTAATTCCATTAATGCAATTTGTTTCCTCAGAGCTGGTTTAGATTTCTGTTTTGCATTCAGGGAGACCAACCACATCATGCTTTTGGGACACCAAAGAGCTGTCTCTGCTTAAGAAAGCACTATGGCAGTGTTTGCAAGCCTGCGTTTTCTCAGGCTTCAGAAAACAAAGACATGTCAGAGCTCACCTTTTAAAACAACCTCCAATTCACCTTCTAAAATAAGGTCTGACCTGAGGTTTCTAGGTGGGGAATGAGGGAACTCTGTCAATATGGTACATGAAATGAGCAATCATTTGGAGGGGCAAGTGCCTCAGGGCCAATCTCTTTTCTTTGCTATCATTATACTCCACAGTGGCCCTTTTTATTTCCCTAGCATGGCTTTCAGTTTGCACATGTAGGGGTGTAAGAATTCATGTCAGACATGATAGCATAACTACAGATTGGTCAGTCACACTTATATCACAGAGATCTCATCAGAGCCAAGTGCCTAAATAATTGTGGATCTCGGTCTGTATAACTAAGAATGATTTCAGCTACTGTTAACTTCAACCTCTACATTCTCCCTTTCTTTTCTTAATTCAAGTGAGCAGTGAGAAATGTTTAATGCCTTATTTCAGACCCATGGCCCAGTGAAGAGTCATGCCAGCCTCTTGTAATGATTTACCACTGAATGGTGATGGTGTTATTGATCTGTAACCAAAGTTTTTTTTTTTTTTTTCACCAGCACTCAGAATTAAGTCCTGAAATCTGCAAGAGCTGCATGTGGCTGAGAGACAAACTGAATTTAAGGCACAAATTTTGCTTGTGAGTGGGATACCTCAAAAAATTTAATAAAACTGCCTAAATCACTGTATGCCTCATGCAAGGAGGTTCAGATCTCCTCCAAAACCCACTTATTTTGCTGGCTGTGAGATACAGAAACCCCCATTGTCGGTATCCCAGCTCACTTACAGATATCACATGCCAGCCTCTGATGGCATGTGCTTCCTGATGCCAGCCTCGCTGCAGCCTGGAGTCCCTGCTGCTCTCCCTTCCTTCAGAAAGAGACTCCTGCCGGGCTGGGGATGTTTGTCAGCTCACCAGAATCACAGAGCTGATCCTTGGCTGCACGAGGCTGGCTGCTGGGAGGTTGCCTTCCACCGGTGGAGTGCCACAGGATGTGTTGCAAGCTTTCCATATTAATGGCATAGCATGAGGCTAAGCAGCAGGGGCTGCTGCCTGAGAACCTTTCAAGACACACTTTTACTTATTTATTCTTCTTCTGCTTTTCTTATGAGATCATCAAGAATCTTTTCACTGTTCCTGAGAACTTAAGCTTTGTCTTCTTTTATGAGGAGGAGGAGTTGATAGCTCCTGCTGCCTCCTCTGACCCATACTGTGGTCATATCACAGCCCTATATACAAGCCCTTTCCTTCAGGCACCTTTGTCACTATTTGTGCAGGTAAGCAGTGCAGTCTCTTTGCCTTTTCCAAAAATTTTATTTTTTATTTGCGTGTGTCTGTGTATGTGTATGTTTATAAATTCATTAATGTCTCCACTGATAACAGGAGATTTATACCTGTGCAAAGGAATTGCCCCTTCTAAACTATCTCCTCACAGGGATTTTTGGTGGTTTAAGCATTGCCTGTAGCAATGGCAGTGGGTAGTAATAGGGGCCTACATGAGAAACATGCTTTTCTATCAGTAATGCTTTGAATATAGAGTATGAACTGACTTCAACTCTGGGGTCAGACTGAACTGTTCTCTTAGTCAAGCAAGAGATGCTGGTCATACTTCAATCACAATATAAACTCTGTTTGCTGCTCCCTTGCATGAAGCCAAAAAGGAAATCAGTGCAAAATAAGGAGAAGAATGGGAATTAGAAGCTGTTCCTCTTTCCTGAGACATAGTGTCCCCTTGCACAATTGTTGTGTGTAACTAAAGTGTGACATGTAGGCACCTGGAGTAGTAGAATGATTGAAAAGCTGATGTATTTCTAGACACTCCAGGTTCCATCACTTTAACAACACGAGACTGAAGTGCCCTCCAAACTTCTGTCTTCAGACTGGAGATCTCTCTCTACTTTTTGTAGAGTCACTGAATTCAAACCCAACATCCATAAACTGTTCAAGCACTTGCCATTCAGGAGGAGGAACCATTCACATTGATGAGGTTTGAGATCAACAGCAATTTACAGTGGAGATTCATTGAGGAGAGAATGATGGTACAGGAGATTTCATAAAAACAAAAGATAATGTTCATTTACAAGCAGGGGATCAGGCTCAGTATTGAAGACCTTGCTTACACACAAGTGTCCAAGTTGAATTCTACATTTGATTCTGCTGCCTTCATCTAATGGTCACGAGTGAAAAGTTACAATAATCTGAAGGTATGGTTCCTGGGAAACACACCCAGTTTGTTCTTACCAGATAACTTCCACAGCAAGTATCAGACCTCTGAAAAGCCCAGAAGAAAAAGCCTCTCAGATCCAAGCAATTTAAATTCAATGAATGCAATTTGGCTTGCAGTTAGTTCCCTAGGAAGTAATGAAAGAGGTAATTAAAAGACTGGACAACTGCTTTAAGTAAAACATTACTCATTAGAGTAAAACCATTTCAGATAAACTGTTTCCAGGCCATGAAAGCCAGCTGTATGTCCTTCTGTGCATCACTACAGCTGCCCAGTTCCAGATGGGGGAATGAGACCTTCTTTCTGAAGGTCCCACCACAGCCTGCTTCTCTTGACAAGGAGGAGAGAGACTTATGTTGGAATGTAGAAAAATCCAGGATTTTCCTTCTCTCACTTCTCTCCAACAACCTTACTCCCTGCTTGCAAGCTGCAGGCTTCCCAGCCTCTCTCAGCTAACCTCCTATGTCGTCCTCAAAGACCTGCCCTCAACTTTCATCTGGTAAAGCACTGGAAAAAAAGAATCCCTCTTCCCTGAAGGAGGTAGATTCCTTTGAGTTAAAGATCTGTGGGATGCTGGGAGGATGCACTGAGGGTGAAAAGAGGTAGTTGGGGGAAAGTCTTTGACCTTAGCGTTTGATCAGCACCTTTCTTTTGATAAAGCAAAAAATACTGCTGGTGTCAGGAAGAGAGTAAGTCCCAGCCATGTCAAGGCCAGTGCTCCAATGGCAGCAGCAGAGCAGGCAGAAAATTGCTTCTCTGAACTGAAGTAGGGAAATATTTACTATTCAGTCAGGAAACTGGGCAATTTGCAGCTTCATAAAAGCAATTTCCCAGGGAAAAAAACCCCACCGAATCATTAAAAAATACAAAAAACCCATTTTAAATAAATTCACCTATGTGAAGGTGAATAGCAGCAGAACAACATCTGTGCACACATCAGAGTTCCCCCACACACCACTGTAGTATTATTAAAGACTATTAAATGAGATTGTGTAACCAACTCTCTGTCCTGGACTTGAGCACATCCTTTCTTACCCAACACTCATCCCTGACCAAGATGTTTCTAGTCTGAGTTGAGGTGCGTGGTGCTAACTCCATTCTGTTTTGACCCTTAAGGCTAATTTTACACTGCAGTGAAACCAGTGCTACCATCTGCCTGCTTTAGCATCCTAGAGCATGTGCTAACTAGAACAGTGACTTGGCACTGCATCATGTTTTGTTCTTCCTCCAATTATTTCTGTCCTTACCATGTGCCTTCCTGTTACTTGCACGTTAGAGCTGAAGGGACTCATGAAACCTCACAAGAAACGTCACCCTAGACCTTTGTCAACAAATCTAACTACCAGCTACATCAGTGCAATTAGCCTCCGTGATAACATTTTTTTCTTCAATCTTCTATTTTTACTGGGTGACAGCAAATCCCTTTTAAGCTGCAAATACTGATCCTTAGTTAAGATAAAATAATCTGACCCTGGAAATGTCAAGCCTTGAACACCCCAAATGAATCACATGAAGGAAAATACTTGCTGCCTTATCCTATGGAATGAGTGAGGGGCTAGGTATTGCTTCCTTGCTCACAAAATGCCTTAAAAAGTTTTTTTTTGCTGTGGCATTGATTCTACACCCCAGTCAGTGTGAATGGGACTGCCAGTGTGTACAAAGGATCCAGGGACAACACAGGCTTTGCAGGGAGGAATTGGTATTACTCTTTTATAGCATTTGTGGGATGCTCCTGTTGCAGGTTCTGTGACTCACTCAGACCTTTGTGGGTCAGCAGGGTCCTTTCCTGCTCCTTTGACTCCAGGCTGATGCAGGAGGGATTGTGCCTTGGGAAGGAATGTCCTGCCAACCCCCACACTGTGCCTTTAATATCACGGAGAGGAATCAGCACTAATCAGGAAATAAATCAGTTTTTCATCATTGTAACAGAGACTGTTTCACCTCTGCAAATCAGTGCAACGGTGTGATGAGAACACAATTAATATCTTCTAGAAATTCCCTGGGTGCATCTTTTCATCAAGATTATAGGCAATAAAATCATTAATGTTTCAAAACAATTAAGCCATAATGAAAATTAATAAACTTTCCCAATCCTTCTGCCTGAGAACATTTTCAAGTAGGACAAGCATCAGTAAGGCATAATTCAAGTAGAGTTCATCTTGTCTTAAGGTAGAAAAAACGACCAAGTGACATCTTAAGATCCTTTCCAGACCAGTTTTTCTCCTAAAGTATTTTGAAAATTTGTTTTCTTAGTAGTAATTTGTATTCATTTCACATGGGTAGAGATGAGTACACCAGCTTCTTGAAATAGGAAATTCAGTCTCTATGCATTCAGATCAGGTCCACTTTTAACTTCTAGGCATTGAGATACTCAAACACCTGAAAAATATATTACTTTGACATAATGCATGCTACTTTGTTGATTTTTAATGAGAAAAACCTCCTATTTGATACATTCTGGTTCTAAAATACTAATTGATGAGTAAGCTTAAAACATGCAGTAAAATATTCTTCCTGTAGCTCAAATTTTTTTATTCTGCCCATTTTAATTCTTTCTTCTTCCACTTTATTTAACATTTCAGTTGCAGTTCATCTTGAATGACTTAGAAGGGAATACTTTTGAGAAGAGTAAATTACAATTTCCTTTGTGTAAAACAATTTTTCTTTTCTAAATCAAACAAAAACCAAACAAAAAGCCAGAGAAGATATTTGATATTTTTTCCCACAATCTTTCTGACAAGGTGAATTTTTGAATTTACTTTCAATAGGATTTTACATAAACAGAAAACAAAAATATCTAGCTGTATATAAATTCTTTGTATTCTTTTAATCACATACAAACTGACCTTAAGTACTCTTCAAAACGTCTCTATTTGTGAACAGTAGGAAAAAAATAGTATAGAAAACAGTACCACAAAACAAGTTATCTAGCTCCATTTTTGTTTTTCTCTGTGTGACATTTCCCTTCTGTGTTTTCAGGGTCTTGGTATTGCCATCTTGGACCTTTATTTAGAAAAAATTAATAAACTAGCCAAGTCTGAGTGAGGGGCATTACCCCAGACTTGATCGAAACACTCATACAGAGTAAGAAGTGACTTTCAAATTCATTATAAAATGTTTTTGCAAATGGAATCAGTGACATGAAGACAAATTTAGATTTTCAGAAGGTAATTGGATAACAGGGATGAGTTTCCTAGGATGAGCTTAACTGAGGTATTTGGGTGTGCTCGTGGAACTCTGCTGTTGAGTTTGGGACTGGAACAACTGTCCAGGGAGTAATTCCCTCGAGTCTGGAGAAGCCAGAAGATGTTTGCAAGCACAGGTGGCTGAAACCACTGTTTGGGGTTATGTTCCAAGGACAACTTGGCTAACTGCTCTGGACACATATAATTCGCTTTCACCTGCAGGTACAAGAGTTTTGGAGAGCTCTGTCATGTGCAGAATGTGGTTGTGCTTCAGAGTCAGGGTCTCCACATACAAGGAGTTGTGTGCATTGCCAGGCAGGACCCAGGACAAGTGGGAAAGTGGGTGGGCTAAGGAACCACAAGGGGATAAGAGTTTGGATCCCTCAGGGGACTTCTGGTTTGCCCCTATAAATGTGAACTGATGTTATCTCTCTCTCCTGAATGGAAATCTTTACCTTGCATGAAGCATATAGATATAGATAGATAAAACACATTTGACTCATTTTTAAAACCTAAAATCATTAAGTATCATAACACATAAAGTGCATCAGGATCCATTTGACAGAGTCTTAAGTGAGATGAATTTCAGTGCTGCCTTTTACAATAAACTTGCTTATAAATCCACAGGAGACAGAATGTTCTACCTCCTTCTGCAAAGCACACAGGATTTCATCGTGGATTACACCTGGTACCTACAGATACTTCTTTGTGCTATTGCCAGGTTATACCTTAGGAGGAATTCAAGGCTGAATCACTGCAATCATTAACAGCCCTATCTTCATGGGCTGTTTTCTTCATGGCCACTGTACACAATTACCCCATACAGACTCTGCCAAAGATAAGGAGAGACATACCTTTTGTTTTCAGGCTTCCTCTGACCTTGCCCTTCTCTTACAAGGCTATTTCGTAGAATAAGGCAGGTGGTATGTCTAATTAAATCAAAAGAGGAGTTCTTTGCTTTTCTAATTAGGTACCACTTCAGACAATCAAAGAAATCTTTTATTTGTTTTCATTTTAAACTGGATTGCTGTTTAAAAAATGACTAGCCTTGAATGTTGTGATTTATGATCAGATCCTTTACCAGTTCTGGAAACTCATAAAGTGAGACAAAATTTACTGGAGTGACATGGTGTATGAAGGAGCTTTTGCACAGGGAATGACAGCGCTGCCTGGAATTTTATGAAAATGCAGGTACTGTGCTATTACCATGCCTGATTAATTCACACTTGTTTATGTTCTGTTTCTTTCAAACTTACTTCAACACCCTAGAACTGATTCTAATAAAAACCTTTTGAGAGTTCTTTTTCCTTCTACACACTTAACTCATGATTGCAAAAATCATTACCACTTCTGATTATAATCTTTAATTAACAGGAAAATATATGTGTTGAATTATTTAGCTAGTGTTCATTTTCATCGTGATGTTTTGGCAGCTTTTGCATTAATAAATGTTTCATAGACCTGAAGACCCTGGATAGCCTTAGGTGTAGTTGTCTAAGGGCTTCTCTTAAACACTTTCCCTTCCAAGTACCTTAAAGGACGGTGTGCTACCCAGGATTTTTCACTCCCAGGTGTGTTTCCTGATCACTAGCCTGTCTCTTCTGCTCACTTTATAGCTTAATGAATTTTTAAGAGCTTTCCTTCTCAGTGGACCTGGTTCAAAATAAGAGGAGGAGATAATATCTCTGCACGTCCTGTCATGCAAGAATGGTTGTGTGGCCTGAGGCCAAATATATAACTGCTGTGTGGCCTTCTGGGTGGGTTCTGGAACTGCTCAATTGGATTTCCAAGGACAAAGACTTTGAATTTAGCTTATTCTTTACAATGTTCTCAAAGGACACTTTACCTGCCTCATAGAAGTGCCTCAGGGCTTCTGTGCTTGATCTGGCATCCCATTTCTATTAAATCCACATTTTTGGTGGGTGACTGGCTCAGATTCTCAGAAGGGCCTCAACATCTCTGCCAAGGCCTTTAGGGTTGTAGACAGCAGAAGTTAAGGGTGTTCCGTGGTTTGATCCATTCATGTAAAGGAAAGTCTGCAACCTGCAAAGAGCTTTAGATGGGAGGATATCTGGTTTCCTGTGCAAAACGACATTAGACCCAGTGAGGGTGCCTGCCAAGTTGTAATGTAAGAAAAAACCTTTTAGACTTGTTATTTAAGACATAATACTGTCTCTGCTAGTTCAGCTCTAAGCTTGCTATCCCAGCCAGCATGGAATGCTGAGTACAGCAGCCCGTGAACTGCAGTCCTGTGTTCTCAAGTTCTTTGACAGCGTTTGAGTCTGTCTAGACTTCAAGCTGTAGATAGGATGCTGAGTTTAAGGTTTTGCCTGATTATTGCCTTGATGTGTTTTTCTATTCAATCTGATGAAATGACAGTGTCTATTATTGCAAGCATTGCAGGCAGTTATTTCTAAGTTAACGTAATTTATTAACTTTAATGAGCAAATAAACACCTAACCACTGTGGAAAGAGATGCTCCCCAAATCTTTAAATAACAATAAATAATACAGCCTCAGTGGAGATCTCAGACTGGATAATTGCCCCATGTGCCATTATGCCCATACAACAAACTATTTAAAGCTGTTTTAAATGCTTCCTGTCATCACTGTGGTGGATAAATAATTTTGCATGGTTCATTTGCTGCAGTACTTACTTTCCTTTGCTGCTTCTGGAAGGAGTGATTTTTATCAGAAAAATGACTGTAGAAAGACTGTGTTACTACATGTTTAGTTTCCACCAGGAAATTCTCAACCAAGTCAAACTAGAATCAATGCAGCTGAGGAGTGCTTGCAATCGAATAGCACAATTTGTTCAGAGCAGGGTGGTGCTGACCGTTCATCTGGAAACTGGAGAATTTCAAAAGATGTATGAATTATGCAAAAGTATATTATTAATAATGAACTCTGGTTGTGAACTTGTTCTGAACAAACCCCAGAACTTTGACAGATAACCTGAGACCAAATCATAAAGTTTGTTTAAAAAAAAAATTAGCAATGAGCAATAGGGATTTCTTCTGGAAAATTTCCTTAGACATTTTTTGACTAACCCTAAACCAAATATCCCAACCCCTCAAAAAACTCCCCACAAAACAACCCAACTTTTTACAAAAAATAAGCTAAAGTGAAATTCAGACATTCTACTTCCGAGGGTACCCACTCAGGATTTTATTACAATTCAATAACTTCACTTAAAATATTTATTCAAATTGGTTCCCCTGGCTGTCCCTACATTGCAGTGTCTCAACTGAATGTGAAAGTATGAGCATTCGTAGAAGAAATAACAGGTAGATAGAGATTCTTAGAGTGTTATGCTGTTAATTCAAACAGTGTAGGTTTCTCCTGTATAATTTGAGTAACATTTAATATTCCTAGAGCCATATAACTTTTTGAGGCATCCTTGAATAAAAGATGCTGCATCTCAAGGACTTATCACCAGACTTGCATCCTGACAAACTAATCTTTTCAATTCCTTTTTCGGCTTGTCAACTTTTTATGCTGGTCTTTGCACTAAATGGGTTGTTTATACATATCACCCTTCATTTAACTTTAATAAGATGTTGAAACTGTGATATTATCTCTTTTTTAAAGGGACTTACAAGTCTGGCATCTCTGTAGGAGTAGAAAGGATTAAAATGGTATTCCTAACAGCAGAAATGATTAATACAAGGCTCTTGAGAGGGCACTTCTGTGTTCAGTGTTGGTATTATTATGTTTGCTGAGATGACTCTTAGCACAGCATCAGAAATGCAGAAACTGTCAGCAGCCTGTTACCAAATTTCTAGTGTCTGTTGCAATCTGTAAATGCACAGAGCTCTGGGCACTGAAGGAAACATCTGGTCAGAGCAAAGATTTCATGGAAAAATGGAGTACTTTGTTTTGAAAAAGTAGAAAATAAGTGAGCTTAACAAAGAACTGGTCCCAAATCTGAACCTGCCTCCTAAGCAGCAGCTAAGCGCTTTGGCTGGTGAGCAGAGCAGAAGGAAATCAGTTAACATGGCATCAACCCTGAGCAACATGAGAACCAGAGGACCTTCACTAGAGGAAATAAAAGAGAGCAAAGAGATTAGAAGAGCTTTTTTTTTGTGTTTTGTTTGACTCTGGGCTTCATATATTCCATGTGTAAGAGATCTGGCAGGAAGAATTAGCATTTCTGAGTACACTTCTGAAGAGCATTTCCGCTTCTGCTCGGAACCTGACCCTGACTAATTGCACACTAATCCAGACAGGTGTGTCATCACCACCTAGTGTCTCCCCAGCTTGCAGGGAAAATGAGATTCTTACAGCACTCCCTCCCTGTTTCCCTCCCCTTCTTGTCCATCACACCCCTCAAAGGCCCCAGTGCTGCTGCTTGGTGGTGCTTGGTGTGAGCCCTTTGTGTGCGGTCCTGTTCTGGGCCTCCCCAAGGGAGCTTTTTGGTGCTCCAACAGGCAAAGTGATCATCTTCCCATGCAGCTGGAGTTGGGAGAGGGCGAGAGAGGTGAGGACAGAGATCCCAAACCCCAAACCCAGAAACAATCTCAGCTACTGGCAGCCACCTTGTCCCTCCTCTTTGCTCCTGGATAACACAGAAAGCCCCTCAGCCTTCTGCTTGAGTCAGTGCATTTGCTCCCTGCTGTTGTTCCACCTGTCATATTCCTGGTTGAAGGAGGTTGAAGGTGATTGAAGGAGGACTCTCCCACTGCTTGTGGTACGAAACCCTTGGCTGCTGGATACAGTAGAAGAGGAGTTGGTGAACAGGAGGGAAATAAGTCAAGTTTAATGTCAAGTCTATGGAAAACAGGGCAGGAAAAATGAGACTGGAGGACAGACATAAGAAGTGATCTCCTGGATTGTGGAGTATGCTACTGACATAGGCAAACAAAGTAAAAATCTATTAATTAAAAGGGAAGTAACTAAAACCAAGCTAATGGAAAATTAACTGATTAATAATGAATTACATATACATAATCTACACCCCTATAATTAGATTCATTAATTAGAAGTAACATTTATTAAAATGCAGTGAAATTTTAAATCTGTATACTCTCTACTGTCAGTGACTTTGTTTTTGCCTGATAACTGCACATTTTCCTAAATTTCAGCCTGAAGTAGTTACTGGCCATAGTTTGTTCTCATTTCCCTTTAGAGAACAGTGTGTGTTTTGTTTGAGTTGGTACGATGGCACTGAGAGCTGCACTTTGTGCACCCCAAGTGCAAAGGTGTAAGAGGTTACCGTGCCCATCTGCCTGTCCCTTCCCTCTCAGGGTGCTTGAATCAGCCGCCAGAGTGAAACCATCAGCTCAGCACTAAGAGGGCTGGGCTGCCAACCTGTTGTCTTTTGTCAGGGCATTGAGTACTGCCTTATATCCCCTCAACCTGTTTCTTTTAGGGACAAATTAACCCTGGACTCTTGTAATTTGTGCATTCTATTGGTATGACAAAATGCAAAGGTATTTTGTACCCTGTTACGGGGCAGAGTCCACCTGCCAGCTCTACAACTTGACTTTCTTAGTTCCTTGTGTGACGTGCAAAAGTTGCAGCTCCCAGTCTCTTTTAGAGAGGTGGAAATCCACAAAAGAACCAGAAGGTGGTTGTTGCGATTGTGGCTGATATCTCAGTAGGCATTTCCTGTCCATGATGACTGTCCTGAAACACTTTGCAGTGTTTGACCTGTCAGCCTGTGAGTAGCAAGCTCTTATTTATTCAGCTGAAGTGGGGCTCTAAGCCTATCCACTGGCATTTCCAAGATATTTAATAGTGACAGTAATTATTATAATCCTTCCATTCAGTAGCAGGCTTGAAGCCTACTCTTTCCATTGACATAGTTGATCTAAGTGCAGAATAAGTCACATGTTAGCAGCTGGACTGAAAAACCACCCACAGATGTTGCTTAATAGGAGCCTGAGTAAGTCCACCCACTGCTGGTACATTTAGTCCTTCTAGAGGAGGCAGGTGTATAATCCAGGAAATTTTCCAGTTTAGCCCTTACAGACATGAATCATTAATGTTTAGTGCAAAGAAATAATGTCCTTTTTACCCATGAGGGAAAAAGACCAGACATGGAAAAAAGGGTGAGGACATCTGGGTGACAGCTCCCAAACAGAAAGTAGCTGATTTTTCTTTACACCAAAGGTGGCTACTAGTTTTCACTGTGAGAAATAACACATCAGCTTCTCCCAAAACTCTGAGATATCTTTTCTGGTCTTACCTGGAGCATTCACACTGTCTGCAAGACAGGGTCAGAGGCATCAGGCTCTGAATCAGCTGAAATAATTAGACACTTCTGCTGCTGCTGGCTCTGGGAAGTGTCCTGCTCTAGTTTTCCTTGAGGGAGACAGAGGACTTGGAGTCTGTATGGCCCTTGTTGTGTTTCTGTCTTTGTCCTCTGGCTTCCTATCACACCTGGGCAAGGGGACAGCCCAAACTTTGCCTGCCACAGGGTGAAAGAACACGACACCAGGGCCAGAAAGAGATGGTTGAAATTGAGGATCACCCTTACTAAGCGGTGCTGAACAGAAAGAGGCCCAATGGCTTGTTTTCAGAAAAAAAGGGGCTTCTAGGATAAAGCCCAAAAAAGTCATCAACACACAGTACCTTGTGCATTCCCATAGCCCTGAGACAGTGCTGAAAATGGCCAAGTAAATAATAGCCTGAGAAAAAAAGAGAAGCCACCTTTTTCCTCTTTTGCATTTTTGCTCATTGTCTTTCTGAGCCTTTTCCAAAACTGGAGTATTTTTTAAAGATAGAGAGACTAAAACCTCAGTGAGTCAATCAATTGCAATGGGTAGAGTCCCAGAATGGCCGTCCCAAACTTCATCTTTGAGTGTAAACTTTGATCCAAAAGCCATTAGCTTTTTGGCAGTACTGAAACACTACCTGAATTGTGTGACCTTGGAGAACCTGCTTCTTTTGCCTGTGCAAACTGGCTTTTTCTCCTCTGTGTGCAGCAGCCCTGTGCTGCTGTAAACTGGCTGGGTGTGTGACTCAAGACCATTTCTTCTTTACTTCAGTTCTCTCTCTTGGTATTTTGTTCTTACTTCAAAAAAAGAATGCTTAAGAAAAGAAACAGAAAGAAAAGGGCATTTCAGTTTTGATTAGTGTGATTTACTAGAGAGATGACAGGCTGTGGGGTTTCTAGCTGGCCCCCACAAGGTGTGTATAATGCAATTAGTCACAGGGCAACATAGACACATCTGAACTGACACTCCCAGGACCAGAAAATGTGCAGCAGCCTCCTCTGGGGAATGACACTTTTCCTAGCATTTACAACACTCCTGGCAAGGTGGTTACTGCTCTCGCCCAGAGCTCTTACCTACAGAGCCACGAGCTTCACTTGGCTTTAACCAAGAGCTGAGTAAGCCATACATTTTCGTGGGACTGTTGACTTCTTAACGAGGTTGTCTGCATTCTAGTTCCTTATCTATTTTGTTGGCGTGAATATCCTTGTCCTGGAAAAACTAAAACAAAAAATCTCGTTATATTTTCAAAGCCAAAGTTAAAACCCTCTTGGGAAAAACACGACTCTGGAGATGAGGAATGGGTTGTTTCCTCAGTTAGGCCAACTGTTTTGGAATATTTGTTCAATGACTTGTGTCTGCTCTTTGTCAAAGAAGTGGGAGAATAGTAACTCCAGCCCTGAGCCATTTTGGGGTCTGGCATGGGACTGCTGGGAAATATCTAAGGAGAGTCAATGGCAGCTGATTGAATGCAGAGTCACATTATATATACTCTGTTGGGGAAAAATTGCCACAAAGTAAGCTTTCTTCACCAAAAATACCACTGTGTTGGGAAAAGAAGAAAAGTTCTCACTGACCAATTGTTTTTGAAGAAAGAATTAGACTTTGTAATTTGATAAAAAAGAAAAGATAAACTTTTAGATAAGACTAACAACAATGAGCTGCTGTAAACACCAGACAGGGCAGGCCTAGGTGGATATGACTGCTATTGCCATGCTTATTACACTCCTCTGTGGACATTGCAAACAGCTTTCATTCAGTGCCTTGAAGTCCTTAGATTGAAGGTGTGCCATTCTAAAGAAGAGCAGATGGAGGTTGAAATTAAAAAAAAAAAGAAAATGAAAAACCCCTTTTTTTTTAAAAAAAAAACCACCTGTACTGACAGATGGTTATGTACCTGAAGAAATGATGATTTTTCTATTCTGTTATTGAAGGCCTACTCCATCAACCTGAACTTACAGGAGTCAAGTTTCCTTTTCAAATATGTGAATTTCCTTTAATCATGAGATTCTACAGTATCAAACATGTCTCCTTTAATTAGCTTCAGCACAAATAAAATCAAACCTGTTTTATCAGCAGTACCTCTGAAGATAACAGATTATAGAGTCTCTTTACATTAAATTCTTAGGCTTTTTGAGTGGGAAACATTTTAATCTATAGTTTTCTGACACTATCTTCTAACCAGTTTGTCCCTAGGAAAACACATGAATTCTGTTGCTGTGTTTCATTGGTAAATTAATGAGAACATGAAAAACCAGCATCAACATATCATAAAAAATGCAAAAGCATTGTACAGTTAATTACAGCTTAAGCTGCTCCAAAAACTCAGTGGCTGAAAGGGTTGAAGAGCAACAGTTTCTAGGACTGGCTGACTGTCTAAATCACGCACCATTTTTTGAGATCTCTTATGTGTGATGGTGAAATCAGAGGATGAAATGAGCAATCCCCTGTTAGCACTGATGTACAGGAGAGTGTCTGATTCAGAGCAGACACCAGTTTTTCCTGGCAGATGCAGTTCATGGTCACATGCCTTGAGGTGCAGCATGATTGTGGTTGGCCTCTTCTTCCAGGTAACAAGTAACAGAACGAGAGAAAATGGTCTCAAGTTTCAAAAGGGGAGATTTAGATTAGATATTAGAAAAAATTTATTCGGTGAAAGAGTTGTTTGACATAGGAACAGGCAAAGTGGTGGAATTACCATCCCTGGAAGTGTTAAAAAATGTGTGGATGTGGCCCTTGGAGACATGGTTTAATGGTCATGTGGTGGTGCTATGTTAGACTCGATCTTAGAGGTCTTTTCCCACCTTAATAATTCTATGATTCTATGAAACAGTAAGTTCTACCTCAGAAGTGCCTCAAAGCATGTGTTAGATGGGAAGGCTTGCTTCCACACATGAGAGGCAAGTTGCTGTGCAGGACCTGTTCCAGGGTGCTGATGATGGGTTTTTCAGTGGGTGTTTTTTAACAAACTCATGTGGACTGTGCAGATCAAATCCCACCACAATTCAGACTTAAATGCATAACTGAGCCTGTGGTTTAGTGAGTTACGGTCTTTAGCAGTTGTGAGGTAGGGAATTTCCATAGCAAATATGAAGTAAAATATCTTAGTTCAACCCTCTTTCCTCCATACTGAGATTTACTCCTTACTTGTAATGTCCTTGGAAAGGTAGAATGGTTAATTATTGTGTCTCAAGTGTTAGACAGTAATTTTTTAAACTGAGAAACCTCAATGTTGGATCCCACAGAGGCACCTGCAAGAATTTTCTAGGATCCTACTGTACCCCAGGGAATCATGATGGCTGCAAAATCTCTTTCAGGATCCCTGGAAGGAGCATATAGAGGGAACTCAGAGGAAAGCAGGAGTCCTCGCTTTCACCATAAATAACCTGAGAGCAAGGAAGGATGTGCCACTCCTGAAGATACAGAAGGGAAATGGGACCTTTGCTAGTTAAGAGAATTTTTAGGAAAAGGATGAAGGGTGATTAAGACCATCTTGCATTGTAGCAGTGCACATGGGAGCAGCGGGCTCACATCACTGGGGGAAGCTGTTGTCTAGCTGGAGAAGGGGGATGTGTGCCAGGAACTTGCTGCTGACTTCACATGGAGTGGAAATGAGAGGGAGGGAAGTTGTAGCAAGACTTTCTGCTTGGATGGGGGAAGCTAAATAGCAGTGCTGGAGTGTGTACATGCCCATGCTGACAAAATCTGGGAGATGTCAGAGGGGGTGACAAGCTGTTCAGTGTGCCCTCTTCATATAGGACATTTCCATTTTGGCTGAGGTGGTTTTTGGATGTATGGGGACACAGCTATGGGGTGTAATCCCACCTCTCTTGGGCCCAGCAACAGCATGAATTGTAAACTGGGTTTTCTTGGACACCACACCTCTGCTCAACTCTGTGTCACGAGCTGATACAAATCTTTCTCTTGGCTCCACACAAGTGACAGCCCTCAAGGAGGCTGGGAAGGTAAGTAGGGGCTGTCAAAGAAGCCTTTATTCTCTAATCCTTTGCCTTTTTGCTCTGTGAGCATTTTTTGCTGCATTCCCTCCATTACCTCAGAAGCTTTCAACTCTTGAAAGCAATTTTGTCATTTTTCTAACTTTAAGAAATTTGGGCTTGATTGCCTTATTTTTATGGCTTCCTTGTAGGTTCCTTAATGCTCTCCCTGCAAAAAACTGTGAAGTTAGTTTTTGAGGCTGTAAAGAAGCGTTACCGAGTATTTTTATATAACCCAGATTAATAGTTTTAGAAGACGATACATTTATCATAAGACAGAGTTTTGGCAGCAAAGTGAGCTTCAGCGAGCAGTTGTTTTCAATCTTGTCACGCGTTTTCGAACAGCTAACCTGAATTTCCTCTTGAATTTAGAGTGTTAAAAAATCATGACTCAATCACATAATAAAAAAAAGACAAAAAGCAAAACCACCCAACATTTTAAAAGAGAAAAAAAAAATTTTTAAAATTCCCTCTCTGTGTTTGTTTGTGTCCTCCTAAACTGCAATTTTTCTTGGTGGACCTAAACGAATTACATAAAGAGATTTATGCATTACAAACAAACACCCTGAAATTTAAGTCAAACAGAAACTGTAAAAGCTAGAAGAAAAATCTTAATGTAGTATTTTGGAGGGTCACATAATGGGGTATCTGTTTTCTTTAAAAAATTTAAATTCAATGCCAGCACTTGATAAGAATTTCAACAGGAATTGGAAACAGCATTTCATCCTGTGTAAGGTAAAAGCAGAGAAACTGTTCCAATGATAAAAAAATCCGACACCAAATAGCTGTAAATTTTTTATCACTGTCATCCTATTTCAGATCAGAAGTCTAATAAACCACCCAGAGTGGCTGCTGGGAACATGTCCCTTGGGAGCTCATGGGGATGGCAATGTGCCAGCTCACACTAGAGCAGGAGCAGAGCAGGAATTCTTTCTCTTAGTGACACTAGTTCTGTGAATTGCAGTGTGTGAGCTTAGCTGGACCTTGAATGACAGACTTTCCTAAAAATGACTTCTTGGTATTGTGGTGAATTCAGACAATTCAAAGTTGTTCTCTTTTGTGCATTCCTCTTTTTCTTTTGTCTGTCTCTAGATGAAGCTTAAGAGTAGTCCACTATGCTTCTCTCCACAGTTCTCCATGGAACATATTTGAAATTTAAGAGATGTAAAAACCTGAGTTCAGAAACACCAAGTTTGGAGCAGAAAACAGTGGTGTTCGTGTGGGGGACAATTAAAACCTAAAACACGGGGCTATCATTCTTTAGGAAAAAATAAAGAAGCATGTAAAACAGACCAGGAGATCTATGAGAGAAAATTTCTATTTCAGCAGCAAGCTCTGGGGCTGTGATAGCGATCACGTACACCAGGAAGATGTGTTTCACACTGAACTTCCAGGTATTTGCTTTTATAATGCAACATCCTGAAAGATGATCAGGCTAGAGCAGAATAAGAGAGAGGAGACAGAATGACAGTGTTTACACTCTGGTTTCCTCTCCCTCTCCCTTGCTGAGTGTGTTTTGCCTGCCTGGATCAAACACCTGTGGTGTGTAGGTGCCCTGTGCTGTGGTGCTCCCCAGCACGCAGCACAGACAGGCACAGAGGTCTGTGGCACAGCGGAGGTGGAATCTCCAGAGTTGTACCCTGCTGAAGTCCTTCCTGCAGAGGATATTCTTCTGGATTCTAGGAGCCTTGGGGTTTAGAAACATGAATATTATCACTTTAAGTAGGAACCTGGTTAACCGTGAGGGAGGACACACCATAGCAGTGACCTTGGACTGTGAAAGCCCCTTCTGAGTGCCAGACAGAGCCCAGAGCTGAGGCAGGGAGGATGTGGCAGGCTCCCTGGGGATTTCTCCATGGAGCTGAAAGGGAAAAAGTTTCTGTTTCAGCTGCAACAACAGACTTTGACAGATAGGGAGGTAAAAAGGGCTGCCCCACTTTCACGTGTGAAAAGTTTGCAGTGATGTGGAAAATGTCAGGAGGCTGTTTGTGGAGAACACAAGGGACAGAGAATCCTTCTCATCCCACTCTTTTCAAGGTGCCCAGAAGCAAGAGCTGGAGGGTTTCTGTTCTCCCTGCATTGCTGTCAATAATTCCTTCCCTTCTTCCCTACCCTGAGGTTAGAACAGCCAGAGCAGCAGGATCAATCTTTCTTGCCAAAGCATCCAGAACTGGACCATAACCATGCAAACTGCAAGATGCTGACACAGTACAGAGTACCTTGCCCAAGGGAAATTTTGTTTTTCTTCCCTTTCAGCCAAACTAGATTTTTATCTTAAAACACGTTTCCATCTCTTCTAAGATCCCTTTAAAAGAAATTGGACGTTTGCAGGCACGTTTTAGGTGTGAAAGTAGGGGGCTTCTTTTTGCTTAAGTGTTGTGTGTTTCCTTGTCTATAGGCTGTGGATTTGCTGCAGAGAGTCTGAAAACCATGGGGTCACATAGCAACTGTATATTAACTAAAGCTTTTGAGAATTGAAATTAAAGTTTCAACAGCGTTCAGTGTGCTGGTCAATGTGCTGATCTGCATGTGTCCAGCTTTGTTTTGTACTACCTGTCAAATGAGAAACCAGGATTTTGCAATAATTATGACTGTTATTCAGGGAATTGCTTAGACATTAAAGGTCATCTAGAAAAACAAAAAAACAAAAAAAATTTCCAACCTCAAAAAGAGAAGACAATTATGAAAACATCTAGTACTAGGAAGCTGAAAATACCCCAAAGCTAAACCTTAACATTCTCCATGGAAACTAGACACAGGGGTTACAATGTATTTGGTGATTTTACTGACTGTTCTCAGCACTGAAAACAAATGCAAATCACTTGGGGAGCAAGTAAGCATCGAAGGCTCCATTCCTTTCATTCCATTTCTTGTCATTTCTCTTTCAAACCCTGATACCTGCTTTTCAGAGTTTATTATTAGCAGCAGTACCTGAGACTGGTGAAAATGTTACAGGAGGAGAACTATAGATACTATTTTCTTTAAATAAAATAACATCTCTTTCTTGGCCCTGAGTGTCTTGAGTAACTTCATTGCAGTATGGCAGGGTGTGGGAGTGAAATGGAACCAGTGATCTTGGAAAAATCACCTTGAACAACCCATTTTACTCCCAAGCTGCTCTGTATTAATCTCTGGCCTGTCCAGCATCCCTCAAAGTTCTGTTGCAGACTATAGAAGAGAAAATAGTTAATACAGGTGTGTGTCCGAGGAGACACAATAACGAGGCTCTTACACCTGCCAGGTTCAGCAGAAAGAAGCAAAATGACTACGGTTTATTGACACTACATTATTCTTATACACATTCCAATACTTAAGTAAACATTGGCTCTATTTACATAACACTGTGTGAGAAAATCTGACTCTAAGGTTAAAAACAGAAGGCTTACAGAATTCCAGGGCAACACAGGTGTTTGCATTATCTCCTGTGGAAGGTTGGCATTCAACTAAAAGGGGTGAAACAACCCATTCTCATTTCATACCAGATATACAGAAGCAGCACAGCAGGGACTGCCTCCCTTTTGTGTGTTATTTTACTAGGGGTTTGCCGGGCTTGGTAATTCCCAGCCATAATCGTCCCAATAATAAAGTTTCCTGCTGAGTCAGCTGAGTTTCCCAGCAAGATAGTCAGTGAAGAAGTGTAGAGCAGATGTGCACTGCTCCAGGGTGTGTTTGTCAGTGGCCAGCGGAGAGAATCAGGGCAGATGCTCTGCTCTGCATTGAGCAGTGCTGGGGAGGAGGGGAAGGGTCTCAAACCAGAGCTGTTCTGTAGTGATTAAATGGCTTGAGAGCAGCGCTGCTGTCTGGCCCATGTAGCCAAGTGTCTTTTTGGAGAGGTCAGAGGGAGAGAAGGGGCAGGGCAGATTTCATGTTATTGTGGGATCAGAGTGAAAGTGTTTAAACTTTCTAAACACAGGTTCAGAAATATTTTTAGGAATTGTTTAAGCGTCTTCTCTTAGAGAGCAGTAAAGCCAGGAAAATACGGAGATGGTTAGAATGTCTTATCTTCTTTCATTTAATATGCTAGGTGGAATAGTCTCTGTTCAGTCACGGTGAGTTTTTAGCTCTCTTTTCCTAACTAGGAAAGAAATGTAGGGTTTGGGGTTTTTTTATAACTTTCTGACAGATATGAAAACGTGATAAAATGAAAATGGCTTCATGCTGTAATGCACTGGGGTGTTTCTCCTGAGAATGGAGTTGAGCAATGCAAAATTAATATTGATTTTATCACTGTTGCCTCCTCTAAGGAAAAAAAGTCCTTGCAGATTTAGGAGAATGTTCTTTTTGTGTGGTAATATTTTGCGAGTTGTGCTGCCTGTTTTTAAGGTCTCTAGAGGTCCAAGTCCCTCAAGTCTGAATGCAGTCCTAGACGATGATCAGCGTGATTCAATATCTTAAC
This sequence comes from Platysteira castanea, assembly GCA_013397175.1. NCBI lineage: Eukaryota > Metazoa > Chordata > Aves > Passeriformes > Platysteira > Platysteira castanea. Next base: position 716,423 of record VYXC01004305.1, on the reverse strand, counting down.
AATTTCAACTCTAAAAAAGGAACCAGTGTAACCATAGTGAACATCTAAAGGCTTGTCCCAGAGCCCATTAGACATAATGACTCTCGGGCCAGTCTCCATCCAGACTTCCTTTCACAGGGTTACAACTCTAGATGAAAAACTCTTGCAAGTCTTGTGTTTCTCCCTTCTCCACACTACTTTCGTCTGCTCAAAAATTAAGCTTACAGAATAGAGTTTAGGGGGATTTTGGCTACCATGACCCAACCTGAACAACATATGTTTGCACAAAGGATTTTCTTTCAACTAAAGCTTCCAGCCACAAGAAATGTTTTCCAGATAGCTTCAGCCCTGGTTTTGTGTGCATGGTTCACCAAGGTCTGCACCCTTTGCGAACTGCAGGGAATGTGGAGACAGGAAAGAACAGAGCACAGACCAGAGTTGGGTAGATTACAGAGAGCTGTCATCTGACAGCCTGACTGGTCGGGAAAGGAGGTCAAATCTGACATTCAGTACCTCATTCACACCCTGATAAATCAGTCTCTATCTTCTCAACTGCTTGGCTTTTGCCACCCATAGCCTCCTCTGACTCTATCATTATAATGAATAATTCAATGAATATTTTTAAACTCCAACTATTACTGCCTATTCCAAGCTTCCTACTTTATGGTTTATGGGGTTTTCAGGGATTGCTGTGTGTTTGTTCTGAGTGGCTTTTATGGGTTTTATAAAGGGCACAGGGAAGAAGTTGGTGTTTGTTGGTATAGCAAACAAATAATTCATTGAAAGTGACATAACTGATAGACTAGAAAAATATAATTACAATAGTGAGTAAGAGAGTAGAAGAGACCAGAGAGTCTTCGAGGGTTAAAAGGAGCAAAAAGACAGTAAATTAAGAGGAGCCACTTGTGGCATTCATGGGTGGAGAGATTAAAGGGCACTGAGATTAATTTGAAGGGATACATGGATGGAGCATCAATTATTTGTACAGGTTTGAGCAAAAATAAAAATAAAATACCAGTAAGGCTGGCAGGTGAACACGGACAGGACAGCAGAGTTTGCATTTTAGCTACAGGGAATAGTCCAAATGAGATACTCAGGATGTGGCTGAGAGAAAAATGGCTCAGAGAAAGTTAGAGAGAGGAGAATTGAGAGGGAAAACAAAGAAAAAATAGCAGTTCTGAAACAGAGCAATATTGAAGTTCAAATTGCCCTCACCTAAACCAGTTTTGCTCATTTATATTTTACAAGATGAACCATGAAAATGAAGCGTTTGCCCCGGATCCACTGCATGCCCAGAGAACAGTGACCCCGCAAACCCTCAGTGTTTGCAAGGCTCAGGACTCTGGGCACTGTGGCCTGAAAGGATCTCTGACACAGCACCCTGCAGTGCCCCAGTGTTAGTGCGAGCTGGGACTCCCCTTGCTCTCCTTGTCCACTTCCTCAGAGCATGGACTTAAGCAAAGGGAATTGAGTTTCTATTTACTTTCCCATTCGAGATGGTTTCTGAACAGTTTCCAAAGTCTGGGATATTTGACATTTCAAGGACACCACAACATCCTGTTTCACTTTCTACAACCCTGTATGTTTTTCCTGTTTCTAGTAGCCACCTCCAGTTTCTAAAGCTGTGGGAATTTCTTATATAGAAACAGAAGATATGCTAGGACTGAAGGTCTCAAGGAGAAAAGCCCAAAGAGGTGATGTTTCCTTTTCTTCCTTATTTCCCTTCTCTTTGCCATTTGACTTTCACATCAGTAAATATTGATGAAACCGAATGCTGGAGAGATGGAGCTCTCACTGTTAGCCATACTAGAAGATGTCAGCACACCTAATTTTTAAAACCCTACCCTATGTCCATTCTCCAAGTGTGGCAAATGTGCCACTTCTTTCCCATTATTCAATTAGATATTTTGATATTATAAATATTTTCAAATTTATAATTTCTACATTTGTTTTGTTCTTAGACAATTTGGAAAAAAATAAGATAGAGTAAAACCAAATTTTTTTAGGTCACTAAAAAAAAATATCCAGAACTGTGCTTTTGTTCTAGAAAAGCTATAAATGAGTATTCACAGTTCGTAGCAGGAAAATTGCATAAAGTTTTGCAAAAAGAATAGAATTATAGAGACATGGGTAAATTAAGTACAGGAAAAAGGATTAAAACAGCCTTCTCTGAGGGAAATCAAGTCTCACAGAGGAGTCAGTGAGTACAGCTGTAACAGTGACCCAGGTAATACAGTGTAGTTCTGTTAACAAACTTTTTGATGAGACATCTCCAAGGGCTTCTACAGTAACTAAGCTGTCATGGAATGAATGTGGATGTCGTCTCTTGAATCAACTGTCAAAAGATAAGAAACCAAATGAAGGAATAAATGGACTGCTTTCTCATGAAGAGGCCATCAGGGGAGTCGTGCTGCATCTGTGCTTGTCAACGTATTTCTAAATGGTCTGAAAAAGAAGCTGATTTCAATGCTAATGTGTGAGAGTTTATGGGAGAAGAAAGCCATCAGCACCAGGATGGAGAGACTGGCTCAAAAGGGGGTTGAACAGGCTCAGTGAAAGAACAGTCTAACTACAGCTATCAAACACACCCAGACAAATGCATCTTCCAAAACAACATCTCAAAGTCTCCATCTGAAGCTGAAACCGTTTAAGATAAGAAAGGTGTCCCTGTGGATATCCCTTCTGCTCTTCCCTAGGTTTCTGCTACCAAACTCATCTGCAGGATGCTGACTGGAGTGACTCTGGTGAGGTGCTGGAGCTTCTACAGTTCTCACCTTCTCATTCCTCCTCTATACAATCCTCCCTTCAGGGAATTAGAAAAAAAAAAAAAATCAACGGAGTTAAAGCAATTACACCAGTGAAAAAAGAGGGAAAAGCATAAAGTGGGGTTTTTTTGGTGGGATGTGCAGATGCTGTGACAGGCAGCCTTACTTCAGAAACATCAAAAGTGTAATGGTATTAATGGAATCACTTAGGACTGTGAAAATGGGGATGATCTATCATTTACAAGTGAATGACGACTCAAGACTTGTAACTACTGGACTGCATAATATGGCCACAAAATGCTTCCACAAGCATTGTCCAGGAAATTATTACATAAAATGCTTCCCTAAGTATGAGTCCAGGAAATTATTGCACAGCTGTAGCACAAGTGTAGAGGAGATTAGTAGAGACTTTCAATAGATTTTTAGGTTCTCCATTTTTAAAAATACCTTTCATTCTCAATGCAGCTTGATTGCATATAGTAGCTGGCATGAAGGCAAGAAGCAGCTATAGCAAAGTCTTGGGGAGAAATTGCCAGCATATTTGGGTATGCTGACAATGTATCTTCAGGGTGGAAAAAAACTTGCAGTATCTGAATCATAGGAAGAAAGAGAGGATTGTGATTTTGCAACCTTAAACAGAGGAAGAGGTCCTTGAAGATAACAGTTCCCCCCTGCCCTGAGTAAGTATTACAATCTTTATCATATTCAGCTCAAGAATCACCTGGCTGTATCAATTAGAGTTTGATTATAAATAGGCAGAAAGAGTCTGTGGAGTCTTTTTCTCAGCTGTGATGTCTGGTGCTGTGCTTCCCTTCCTTTAGGTAGAGAGGCAAGCAGAGGGTGATGGATGTCACAGGGAGCTATTTCCAAATGACTGGGACAATACATTGGCCAAGCGTTTGGTGGTTAGACCTGCCCTTATCTAAAAATATGTATATATCTATTTCCCTGCTTACCCAAAGCAAGAAAGTTAATTATCAAGACAGATACTCCCCTCTCTCTCCTCTCCCCCTCAGTTAACTTAAATCCGGTCCAGGCTGAAACAGTGGATTGTCCCAGTCCTGGATCTGATTCTTAGATTTATCTCCAAGAGTGGGGTACATAAAAATAGGACACACGCAGACTCCCATTTGATATTCATAGAGAGAAGAAAAGAGGGTGTAATTGTAAGGAGGTCCCATATGCATTATGGCCAACTCCCCTAAACTATCAACATGCATTAATTAAATCCATGGAAATTCCACAATACAAATTTGGTGTTACAGGCTAAGCCGGTCATGTCCTCAGTTGATCCTAATTAAAATTGAACAGAGGGTTTACCCCGACTGTGCAGATGTACTCTGATGGAAAATTCAGCTGCATGGTTTTTGCTTGGCTTTGGGATTATGACGTGTTAGATTTATTGGCTCATTTGCTACGGCAAATGAGAGTCTCTGGCTTGAGCAACCATTGATAGCAGTGCTGAATGGGCTGGCTGAGGAGTCGGACAGGAATGAAGAGAGAACATTTGTTCTGAAAGACAGAACACAGTCCTCACACACTGCTCTAGTCCATCATGACTGTTTTCCACAGCCACTGGACATGATCTGCTTTGCCACTTGAAATGAAGAAACAAAATTTTTTTCATAACTGGAAAGTGTTGTAATGAAAAGAATATGACAGGCCATAGAATATACTACAGGAGCTTTTTAAAGTGAACTAGCTTCACTACTACTAGAAAGAAAAGAGATTTCCTGGTGCTAATTTCCACGTGAAGAATTGAAGTGTGAGTGATGCAAAGGATTTTCATATTCTTGCTCAGGGCATAATGGTGTTTGGTTTTGAAGTTACCTGCTGCAAACATGATTTGGGAATCATGAGAATTTGAGGAACTTTTGCCAGAGAGTGTAAGCATCTGAAATAATGGATTAATAATAACATATTTATAAGCCTAGTGAAAATGAGTAAACAAAGATGAGACATGATGACTTTTTGTGTGACAATATGAAGCTGATGAACATGATGATCATGTGCAATGAATAAGAAAGATGTTCTTCTATGATTCAATTTCTGACTCAGAATTTATATCCTCCCCTGAAAGACCACTAACAAGTGGATGCTTTACTAAGGAGGGAATCTGCCTAACTTAACAAAAATCCGAGAGTAAGTGTCACAAAAGATTCTAGAGCATTTGCATAGAGGTAACCTCAGTTATGAGTGAAGATTGAATGCCAGAGGAAGGGTTCTTCCAAAATGTTTTCCTTATTTTATTACCTCATCATTAATATAATATTGCCTTAACCTTATGGTAACTGGTGATGATAACTGCTAGCAATAATAAAGCAAATTTGTAGCAGACTCTTTCTAGTTTGCTATGAGGACTTGAGCTCCCAGGGAAGCCTCATGGGTTGGCCATGGCCTGTGACAGAGTGCAGGGTGCCAGTGCCCAGAGCAGATCAGATGCAGGAGAGGAGCATATGGAGAAATACCATCCACTTGCTGCCTAACCCAAACTTTCACTCCTGTCCTGTTTTGGCTGCTGAACCACAAGCCTTCTGTTCTTGCAAAGCTTTCCCTGCGGCAGCACCTCTCACTGCACAGGCTCATGTCCGGCGTGTGCTATAGTGAATTAACATCATTTTGCTGCGTGTGCGGCGTTGGCATTGACCTGATCTGTTCTCATATCACCTGGGGAGAAGTGTTTTCTGCAGTGCTAGACACAAGCCAAGACGGAGTTTGACGAGTACCCTTTGAAGTATAAAGCAACTAGTACCATAAAATGATTTATACAGTGTCCTGGCATTCTCAGCTACCAAGATGAACTGCTTTGGAGTATACAGTAAAGCTCTTTATCAAATCTGGCTTTTCACGTCCCTTACAGCCATAAAGAGAAATGTGTGAGAACACAGCCCCATCGGTTCTCCCCAGAAAGAACAAAAGGACAATTTCTTCAGTACAATACTTGATTCTGGCAGTGGAATTTTTTCTGGATTATCAGCTTGTAACCAAGGAGGTTATTAATAATAAGAAGTAACATTGAGCTCAAGCCACAATTTATAATTAACTTTAAAAAACAGAAGTGGACTCAGCAGGAGCGAGAATACAAGTGATTACTGTGCCAATTACTCCACCGGTGTGACAAAAATCCATGGAAGAGTACCAACTTGTGGGAGCTGGTAACCTGGCATGGCACTTACTGTGGGGCAGTCAGGCTCTTTGGAACAGCCATGTGGTTTTTTCCCACTTTCCTCCACTCCAAATTACAGAACAGGTCAGGGTGGAAGGCATGGAAGAAGTTTTAATATTTTCAACAAAGCTTACTTTGTTGAATATATTAAAAAAATTATTTTAGATGACCAGGAAATTGAATAAATTACTTTTCCAGTGATTTTTCCAGTGCTACTCTTCTTCATGTTTCTAGCCCTTCTGTTGCTCTGTACATTTGCAAAGCCTTTTTACTTTTTCAAACATCAGAACTACTAACTTACATCATAAGCCTGGATTTTCAAAGTTAGTTTAAATTTTTGAAATTACAAACTGTTCCAAGGAACAGCAATTTCCTCTCAGTCATACATTCTGCTCTTTTTTACTGCTTGGAGAAAGTAACAAGGAAAGCAATAAGGCAAAACACTAAAATGTCCAGTTGTAACCAAAGGTGGAATATAAATAATAATTTTTATTACAAATAATAATTTTTATTATAAATAATTTTTAAAGAAAAGAATTGTTAATTAATTAGTAAAACGCCAACTCTACCTCTCTCTTTCTGTGATCTTCACTAACACCGACAGTTCTAACTGATTTTTCCTTGGGGAGTGAAACAGTTGGTATAAACTTAAAGAAAAAGTAAATCTATACTTCTACGATTAAATGTCAAGTCACCATTCTGATCGTACAAGCCCAGGAGAAGAAACCCCAAGCCTGTCTCATGGCTCATTTCAGGAATTCCTTTTAACATTTGCTCTTGTTAATAGGGTCCCTATTTGATACTTGTGCAAGTCTCTCTGAGCTGCTGTACTCCAGTCACGGAATGACTCAAAGTGTAGAAAGCTGCATGACTTTCCCAAGAGGAACAGGAGGCATTGTGTGGAAGAGCAGGGAAATGGATCCTCCTGGCTCTTCTTGGCTGCTTTGTGTGTAAAGCCATCGTCCTCTCAGGGTTGGAGCATAATGATTTACAGACTGTACTTGCTGCCAAGCCTCTGCTGCCCTGAAAAGTTGTTTGTCCCCAGCAGTACTGAAGAGAAATCACTCCAATATGAGTACATTAAACACATGAACAACTCTGACAAGAGGCAGAGAAATATTTTCTTCCGTGAGCTCACTTATGCTTTATTGAATTAATCTATTGGCTGATCAACAGCTCCATCAGGTGCTTTTGCAGCAGTCAGATATAGAGACATGACCTCAAGTCTGACATCAAGCCAAAAGGTCCTCCCTGCTTCTTTACTAGGGAAGTAAAGTGAAAATTTTAAGTAAGCAGAGGTGTCTTGTCACCCTGACTTATATCACACGTGGTGCAGACAGAGTATTAACATTTTTTCAGCAGTGTGGCTGTGGCAAATTAATGCTCTCTGGATATGTCTGAAGTGCTTAACAGTTTGATGTGGCCATGACAGGTAATAGAATTTTAATAAAATTTGAGCATTTTCCTCTCTCCAGGTGTAAAATCTTCATTAGTGCAACAATGTGCAACCTCTTGCATTCATTTTTTTGTATAGCTTCAAGGGAAATCATGGTGTGTTGTTAGCACACTGATATGTAACAAACTGAGACAGATGACAAATTTACCTGTGAAGTACTGAAAACATTTTGTCTCCATGACTGTAAAAGGGGAGAAATAGGTCATTAGAAGTCTACTTTTCTGCAAGGCAGCCTGAGATAAGCCCTTCATTTTTGGCCACACATTTACACAGCAATTACAGTAAATAAAACATAACAGAGAGAAATGTTATTCTCTTCCCCGAGGGAAAAGAAAAATGTAGTCTGGCTTCTTCTGTCTCAGCATTGCACTGCAAACTACACGTTAAAAATGTATTATACAGAATGAATGGAATAGGAATAACTGATGATTATCACAAAACAGAGATGCTGAGAGCTTTACTGCACTATTGGTTAAGGTTTGGATATTTGCTAATGACAGATGCTAGGCATTTCTAAATAAACAAACAAAAAGGAGGATTTCTTTCTTGGGAGAAACTCAGGGCTATTACAAAAGTCCAGGCTAAGGGGCATGGAGGTATGTTAATAATGATCTTTGCTCTCAACTCCTCCTTTTGCCTGTGTACAGACAAGTGATACCAGGCCTCCCACTGCTCTGGCTCCCTGAGATGCCTCTCTACAGCGTGACTAAACCCATATGCACCTGGGTCTACATCCTGGTCCTACTGAGGGCCTTGGAAACAAGACCCAAACCCTTACTGCTGCGTGGTACTTTCATTCCTTCTCATGGCAAGTGCACCCTGTCCCTGTGCAACCATTTTCTTCTGAAGGCAAATCAATCCACCAGAACTGCTCCTTTGCACATCTTTTGGATCCTTAACGAGCCAAGATGCTCATTACTGTCCCTCTCCCTGGAAACCTGAGACAAAAATTCCAGCCCTTAGAAAAAGTGCTAGCCTTAGCTAGAGTCTTAGTTTGCAACTATGAAATAGCGTTTCTTTTAGACCTGTGTTTTTTCCTTCCCCACTTCTCACTGTCTTCCCGAGTCCCAGAGGAATTTATTCTTGCTTGTTGAAATATCTTCTACCCAGACTGCCTCCAAACATCAAATGTAAGCTAGATTAATTATCAAGGAGATCATCACAATTTATAATAAGTCATGTGCTAATTACATGTACCCTATGAGTATTTTACTCTCATTTATCTTGTGAGTGCTCATTTTGCAGATTAGTAATGAACATGACAACTGCAAGTGCAACCACTACTGTGGACTGTCAAATAAAGGCATGAAGGGACTGGGCTCTTAATTAAAACTGGTATTTGCTTTGCATTACAAGTGCAACTACTGATCCTGCTTCCAGGAAAGTCTGTTAATTAAAAATATATTATTCTCAAGAGACAGATAAAAGACACTAAGACATCAGGAAACACCAAAAGAATCACTTAGTATTGAAAACTCTTTCACAGCCACAACGAATTAGAGTCTATGAAAAATACCACCCTGTTAGACCTGGAGAGCAGCACTCTCTCATCCTGTACAAATGAGCTTTTCTCCTCTGTCTGAGCCGTTTCCAAAGAACTCAAGCCTGCCTGTGGCTTCCTTCCTCCAATTTGGTTTGGCCTAGATTCACTCACTAAAACTGTCTATAGATCTCAGAAATAATTTTTGTAGTCAAGAAGCACAATGAACTTGACTGTGAGTGGTCATCAGCCAGAAGACATTTGTTCAATGCCAGCTTCATGGGCTACATGAGAATCTGCAGTTTGGAAGCGAAAAGTGGTTTACTTATTTTTTTTAAAAAGCACTTCATTCCTACTCACAACCTAAAAAACATTACTCACAGTTTTAATACAAGAAAAATTGTGGATGGAAATACCTCAGTATCCAATGCTTCTGAGAAAATAAGTTCTTTTGTTGGGGCATCAGCATTTCTATGGCAATTTATGATCTGCTTTGGGATGGATTTCTTTTGGTTGGACGTAGGTTTATCACAGCAATTACCCTTTGAAAGTGATAACTTTATGTCAGAAAAGCAGTCCTTCTCAATTCTATTCAGCATCCTATTATTTTTATTCCTTTCCTATACTGCTTTTCAGACTATCACCTGTTTCATTCCCTTTAGTAGCTTGGCTAAGTTTCTGATGAATGTGTTTGTTTCAGTAAGATCTCTTTTGTTCCTCTAAAAAGCCCCAGATTGAATTACTCTGGAGTTGTGCCTCTGCACGTGCCCCCCTTTCCTCTTTAGTAACTTCACTAATCTCAGGGCTGAAATTTAAGACATCATTTCAAAAAAGAAATAAATTCTCTTACTCACAACCCTTACATTTCAGAAAGAACAAGAATGATGATAACTTCTTGTGACAGGTCTCTAAAAAACCATTTTTCCCCCCCTTTCCATAGCCCAGAAGAGATAATTAAAACTCATGTAATTTCTAGTTCACTAGTTCATGACTCAGTGACTCCGGTGCCATGCAAAGCCTTTGACACCACCTCCCAAAGCATAATCCTGGAAAAGCTGCAGCCCATGGCTTGGACTGGTGGACTCTTTGCTAGGTCAAGAACTGGCTGGATGGCTGGGACCAGAGGGTTGCAGTGAATCCAGCTGGCGACCAGTCACTAGTGGTGTCCCTCAGGGATCAGTGTTGGGGGCCAGTCCTGTTTAATATCTTTATTGATGACCTGGGTGAGGGGATTAAGTGTACCTTTAGCAAATTCACAGATGACACCAGGCTGGGTGGGAATATTGATCTGCTGGAGGGTTGGAAGGCCCTGCAGAGGGGCCTGGACACACTGGATGGAATGGTCAAGACCAGCAACATGAGGTTCAACAAGATCAAGTGCCAGGTCCTGCACTTTGGCCACAACAACCCCTTCAGTATTCCAGGCTGGAAGCAGAGTGGCTGGAAAGTGGCCCAGTGGGACACGACCTGGGGATTGACAGCAGCTGAACATGAGCCAGAGTGCGCCCAGGTGGGCAAGAAATGTGCCCAGGTGGGCAAGAAAGCCAGTGGCGTCCTGGCTTGTACCAGCCAGAGTGGACAGCAGCACCAGGGAAGTGGTTCTTCCCCTGTACTCAGCCTGGTGAGGCCATACCTCAAATCCTGTGTCCAGTTCTGGGGCCCTGAATTAAGGAAGGACATCAAGGTGCTGGAGCAAGTCCAGACAGGGCAAAGAAGCTGGTGGAGTCTGGAGCACAAGTCCTGTGAGGAGCAGCTGAGGGAGCTAGGGTTGTTTAGCCTGGGAAAAGGGGCTCAGGGGTGATGTTACTGCTCTCTGCAACTCCCTGGAAGAAGGTGGGGGTCAGGCTCTTCTGGATAGCCAGTGACAGGAGGAAAGGACACAGTCTTAAGCTATGCCAGGGAATGTTTAGGTTGGACATTAGAAGAAATTCTTCAGAAAGGATAACTAGACATTGGAATGGGCTGCCCAAGGAGGCAGTGGATTCATCCTCCTTGGAAGTGTTTAAGGAAAGACTGCATGTGGCACTCATTGCCACGGGCTAGCTGATGTTTGGTCATAGGTATTTTCCAGCCTAATTGATTCTGTGATTCTATGATATGTTACCAGCTGTGCATTCATCAGAGAAGCAGAACCAGACCAGCCTGCTCTGCTAGACCTTCCAGCACTGTGCAATTCTCCTACAAGTGGCTGGCCCCGTTCTGGACCTGTCCTTGCCACAAAGAAAGTTCCTTTCTTTATTCCTGCTTTCCTGCTCTTGCTCTGCCAAGGGAAACTGCAACCAGCTAACATTGCTGCCAAATGCCTTTCTTTTCCTATCAGTACCAATCTGAATACAGAGCAGGCAGTTAACTTGTTGACACTCATACTTAAATTAGAATAATGTTTCTTGTGCAGTACATTTGTTTTTATGACCTTGATGACATATTTATAAAATTTGGTTTTTCTGGTTTGTGTTTGCTCACGCAGCAGCTGTGTTTTGTCCTTTAAAAATACAGTATAGTCCCTGTCCCTGGCTAATTTTAAACTACATAGGTCCCATTGGTCATCTAAAAATAAGTTTGTAATGTTCACATGTAGTATACATAGAACCATCATTTGACCAAACATGGCAGCATAAAGGGGTCCTTATCAGGTCTTTGGATTCTACTATAATAACAATAATGACTTTAAAATACACAACAAAGCCATAAACAGGCCCTGTACTTCCTGTTTGCAAGACACCATGAGCAGAAATTAATATTTTTGTGCAAATAGTATCTGGTTTAAGGACTCATTCAGACTTTTCCCAGCAGTGATCAAACAATGTTTTATACTTCTCTGTAAGGTCTGGTTAAGCATAACCCCTGTAGAGCAAGTATGGTGAATATTTTGAAGGGAAAAATAATGCTGCAATGTAAAACAAAAAAACCTGATCCTCTGAAATACCAATTAACGGTTGTTTTTTTTAAATAAGCATAATCAAAATATCTTGTTATCAAGCATCCAGAATTATTTCTTAAGGCCAGACCCAAAATGTCTAGGCCATCTGACCCCCTTTAAGTTCAGCCTTTTAAGCTTCTTCTCCCTCAGTGATCCTAGCTCAGAGAAGAGGTGTAAGAGGACCTGGAACTCAGACACAAAGCAACCCATAGAACAGAACAGACCTGGATTTTAATGATCAGGGCTTTTTCAGGAGAAGTGTACTGACCTGGATGAGAGGAAATGCCATGTGATCTAACATTTAGAGAGATGGGCTATGAAGGCTTTAGCAAAAGTTTTAGTTTTCATTAAGAGGGTATTTCTTTGATGAAAAGCAGAATGGAAAAGGTTTTCATGAGACAAAACCTTAAGAAACCAGTACCTGTCACAGTTTGAAAGAACACTATGAGCAGTAGGATGGAGTGTCTGTCTGGCTTTTTATTGATTTGTGTCCCAAATGGCCACCTTGGTGGACGTAATCATTTTTAGTAAGGGGTGAGCAGGTGGTTAAAGCCTCTCTTTTCTCACCTTCTGTTCTTTCCACAAATCCAGTTGGAATTCTGTAACTTTGAGACAACTCTATTTCCTCAAACCCCATAGACAACTACATCATTCCAGAGTTACTGGGAAAAGACAGGCAGAATGGGGTAGAGAAACACACAAAGCACATCACCACATGGAAAATGTTTTGAGTGCAAAGCCTACAATACAGGCATTTACCAGTACAGGAAGCACTGATGCTCTGCTTCTACAGCTACGCAGCTAAATTAATATGCTCCAGCCCCATTTCATTTTTCTATAGACAAGCAAAAGCATCAGGTTAAATATGTTGCACAGAAATTAATTAAAATCCAATTAGCAGGAATTTTGGTTGTGTAAGGTTTTAAGAATTAATTCTAAAGACCTCAGTGCAGCTGTTTAGAAAGTAGTCAGGGCCGACTTATTTGATGAACTGAACTGGAATATGTAAGTCCTGGTTTTGAAAACCTCTCAAGAAATACTTCAGTATGACAAACTATGGATGGTAATGGGATATTTTTAGTGTCATGTTTGAGTGCATTACAAGTCTGCTCGCATTCTTGCAGAAGAGGATGAGTCATTACACACAGAATGCAATAAATTTAACTTGATTTTCTGCTTAAGCACTACTAAAAAGTAAAACCATTTCCTGAAATGTACACTTTATCAAAGTTCGTTCTTCACTAAGATTATATTTTTTACCTGAGTATTTCTGTCATGTGCATAGTAGATTTATGACCCACCAGAGACATTCCTATGACATTGATACAGTTTACCTGTAGCACAGATTTCAACGAGAGTTTGGCACCCCACACCACTATGAAGTCCTAATTGTATTCCACATGTCTTACAGAAATTTTAAAGCTTTTCTTTAGCTTCCCTTTAACCATTTCCCTGTTTTGATCGGCACCTCCCACACTACTGGAATACGTCATTAACAATTCTTTTTCAAGCTTTGTCAGTATTTGTGCAGCATCTACAGCATCAGAGTCCCAGCATCACAGTTGTGTCCTACTGTGACAGACATAATAAACCATCTTTGTTTTTTCTTTCTGCAAGCTGTATGTATCTCAGGGTATGGCTGATACTGCCTTAAACACTCAGTGTTGCACTCAAATGAGAAAAAATGCTCTAAGGGTATTGCCATCTGATTGTGATGGAAAGGGTTCTGCCTGTATGACAATGAAAAGCCCTTGTCTGGCATGGCTTCCCACGAAACAGAAGAAAAAATGTTCTGTGCTTGCAGCTGAGCATGTGAGTTTTCCAACAGCATTTCAGGGCTTTCTGCAGCAGCAGTTTTCATAAGTGAAGATGTTTTCACAAATGATGATAGACTCACACAATTACAGGAGTGGGGTTTGAACTTCATGGTAGGATGGATGCCCTACTATTACAAAGCAGCTCCTAAGAGGAAACTTCTGTAGTGGGAACTTTGTGATGTTTATTGAAGTTCAAGTACATATTTTTCCTAATTCATGGCAGCTCTCATGTACAATGTGCTCTGTTGAAAAAAAAAGTCCACTTATATTTTTGCACCATTCCAAACAGAGTGGATTAGATTTCATGCATTTCAAAACAGCAATGGTGCCTATTGTTCTTGCTTATATTATCACAGGAATCCCATTATGATTGTATAGAAGGATATTTTTGTGTGTTCAGTAAAGGAAAAACATTCCAGTGAAATGTATACAGACTGCAATTGGGCTGAAGGGATGAAAAGAGCATCCAGAACATCATCCATCAGGGAAGTTAAGAAGATATTCTCAAAATATTGACTTATCCAAACAAACAGCTTGTTCAGGAACCCTATATCACAAAGCCCCATGCACAGAAACTATGGCAGAAAGGTCCATTCAGAGGACACTGACAGTGATCTATAAAGATATTAAATTATTTCTGCAGATAAGCAGATTTTAAAGGCCAGAAGGAAACCTTCCATAACTTTGCCTGTTTTCCATACGAACAACATCCAGGATCTCCTGTAACTTGTGTTTGTTCCAAAAAGATATTCTGTATTTAAGAAATTAAAGGGGTGAGTCAGTCTCTATTTGGCCTCTGTTGGTGACCTGACACTCAAGGAACTTGCATTTTTATTTGCAAATGTCCCAAAAGCAGAGTTTATGCAGAATAAGCAATTTTCTGAGGCTTATAGCACTAAACCATTTTATTCTGAGTGCTGAGATTTTTACAGAGATGGGAAGAGAAAAGAAAGGAATTTGTGGTCATGAGGCTGAGTACATTTCTTCTAATTACTGTGAATATATCCAAAACACGGGAAAAAAGCTAGTGAGTTTTCTAAGAGAGTGGAAGGAAAGCTGAGATATGGGAAGGCCTTCCCTGCTTGGCTGAAATGTAATTTTCCTGAGGTAAAAGAAAAAATAAGAACCTAGGGCAAATAAATTGACCTTCATTGTGCTCCAGTGGTGTGCTTGTCACAGCCATTAACTTGACAATGTTCTAGTTCTTGCTTCTGATTGCAGGTGTTATTTGGGACAGCATCCCAATTCTTTGACAGTTCAAAATATAGAGCATTTCAAACACAGGAAGAAAAGCCTCTGCATTTCATTAAACTGCTTTTGGAAGCATGATGGAAAACTGAGACGTACAGAGGGATTGCAAATGCTGATGGAGGCATTTACACCAAGTTTATAGATTCTACTTGAAATTCAACTCCTGGCCTAGCCACACTTGGCATTGTCTTTGAGCGGCACAAATGAGAGAAGGAAAGGAATGTGAATGAGCCCATTAGCCCATATATCATAGATCCTGTACTTTTGGGACTTCAGAAATTGACAGCATATGTTGGTAAAAAGCCCGAGAGATCAGCCAGGACCATGAGTTACTCTTAGGAAACAGCTTGTTTATCTGACTTAAATTTTCTGCAACTGAGGTACCTGTGTGAGGGCACGTGGCTACACAAGCACATAAAAGTCTTTGCAGTGCCCCACGCAATTCCAACTGGACATTTATGCCATCCTTCACCCCTGAAATGGTGTGCAGCACTGGTGCAACAGAACAGCTACTTCCCCTTTCAGAGGCACAGCAGCAGGAAATGTATTCTAAACCCATCTCGTTTAATCTGTGGAATTACTCAGGTCTCTTGCCAGCTGGAAGGTGGTTGGCAGGCACACATGGGCTTCCAGCCTCTCTCAAACACGACTTTGTTTGATAGCCTGCTCTGATGAGCTGCACAAGAAAAGTCAACCCCTAAATGAGGACGGATGGGCTGCAAGTGCTTGTTTGGTCTGAAGCGCCAGCATTCACTACGTGCCACACACAGCTCAGAAAAGGGAAAAATGCCTCAGAGAGGCTGCAGCACAGGATACATTGGACTGTATGTGTTGGGAGACACGGCTCCCTGACCATCTCATAGAGGCAAAAACAAGCAGACTGCTTGGAGCCAAGAAGAGCTAAACACTGAGATCCAAGAACCAGGGAGCTGGAGAGTAGCAGCTCCACTGCTGCCCCACTGCTCCAAGAGCTGCAGAGGTTGGATGGGCAGCTTGGCCCAGGGGAGCACAGCAGTCAGTTTCAGTACTACTTGCTGCTTTATTTCACAACAGTCACTTAAATTAGCCAGCAATTCCTATGGCAGCACAGCCCCATATCCAGTTTAAGACCCAATCAATTCAATCATTTAGCTTTTGCATTTGGCTTGATAACCACAGCTTGGCCACTTCTGTCATATTTGTCCTAGTTTCCCTAAGCAGCAGCCAGGGGATTTTCATTGTATTTCCTGAGGGGAATTCCAGTATGATCAAAATATAACTCTCAGTGATTTCCTGTGAATTTCTTGCAGTACTAGTACATCTATCAATTCAAACCACAGTCTTTTAAATGAACATGTTATACAGCAAGATGTTTCAGAATGTTCCGAAAGGGTGAAGGTTTTTGTAAGAGTTTTTGTTACAAAATTCAAGAAATCAACAGGCTGCCTATAACCATGAAAAGCATCTGCTGAGGATGTCCTGTCAATAACCCACAATGTTAGATTTTTTGGGGTTGGAAAGGACACGAAAGACTATTAAGTTCCAACCCCTCTCAATGGGGAAGGGATGCCTTCCACTAGACCAGGTTGCTCAAAGCCCCATCCAACCTGTCCTTGTACAATTCTAGGGCTGGGGCTTCCACAGCTTCTCTGGAAAATACGTTCCAGTGCCCCACCATCCTCATAGGAAAGAATTTTCTCCTAATATCTAGTCTCAATTTACCCTCTATCAGCTTTAAGACATTCTCCCTCCTCCTATCACTACAGGCCCTTGTGAAAAGTCCCTCTCCAGCTCTCTTGTAGCCCCCTTAGGTACTGGAAGGCTGCTATATGTTACACGCATCCTCAATGTATGGTTATAGATACTATTTATGTAAAAGCTATGTATTTGAAAGCTCTGGAGTTACTTTATTGAAGATCAAAGTACAGCTGGGTTCTCTGGTGCAGAAGGGAGATAGAGACTATTCAGCTGGTGGTGGACATGAGACCAGCACTGGGGAGGAAGGTGAGTACAAGCTTTTGACTGTGTTATGGGGTTGGATCGACAACACTCATCACCCAATCTGGAATTTTCCCATGATATCAAAATTAAAACTGTGATGCCACCTACCTTCTCAAGAATTCATATCAGACTACCTCCAGTGGCCATCCTAGTTTGTATGGCCCTGCCTGACTGCTCGTACACAACTCTATTTCCTGGCAAAGAATTGCTTTGGCTTCACTGCTGAGAATAAATCCTGTAACTGCTTAGGAAAGAACAACGTCCCTAGAATTAGAGTACAACTTTCAAAGTGAAATCCAATACAAAATTGTAACAATCCCAAAAACTGGAATTGTGGTTCAGTTTGTGGCCATCTCTTGCAACACAGCTTTGATGGGACATAAGTGAAGTTTGATTTATTTACTGACAGAATGAGTCAGGACATACCATGAAAACTACAAATACCAAAAGTATACAGAGTTTTGTGGGGCACAGAGAGTAAAAGCATCAATATATACAGCTATCCCTTATGAGACTCTGCTCCATTTGTGTCAGGAGTACAGATTGATGCTTTCCAATTGGTTGAAGTTTTGTTTTGTACTTGGTGTACTACACCACCACTGTGTATGTTTTCACTAAAGAAACAGAAATAATGAATATTGTGGGCTTGGGTTTTGCTGTGTTTTCCCCCTCCTTTTTCTGGTAATAACATTTCTGCATTCAAGCAAATGCTGCTGCCATGAACAGAACTTTCAGTTGGTGAAAACAGACAACAGGAAAGAACAAGAAATTGGTATCCAGAAACAGAGAGACCAGGGCAAAAAATACCCCAAACATCAGAGTGCAAGAGATGAACAATAATGCTGAGCCAGCAGACTAATAGAAGGCAGAGGAGTATATTGAACAGTCTCAGTGGAAAAGGAAGTAAAATCTGCAAATAGAAAGGAATACTGATTCACCACAAACCTGTAGTCCTAACAGGGTGGTCCTGGATGTTTCCCCAGCTCCTAGACAAGGCATGGAAAGGTCATGAAAATTAATATGCAATTCTATAGTTTGTGTTGTGAAGCTTTAAGATTTCTGATCAGTGGAGGACATTCATGGGGTAAGGACTGCTGGTAGGTGGACTCCACTGGAGTCCAGGGGAAGCTGGCATATTGCTCCCACTCACTTCCTCTGGAGGAGAAAACTTTCAGGATTTCCTTCAAAACTTAGAGAAAAAAGTGAAGAATGTAACAGCAGTTAGAAGAATGTCAACGTACAGAACACTGTATATTAAGGAAACAGCTGCTAACATGGAGGAAAACAGTTCTGGACAACACTTTCTAAAGAAAGACTTATTCTGATAGAGAAACAGGATGAGTTAAGATAAACCAATTTAAGACTCCTATTGCAAAGAAACTGGGTGGAAAACCAGAAGGAAATACACTGATTAAAGTAGGAAATGAAAAGAACTATATGGGGTAAATAGAAGGAGTATGGAAAAAGAGGTGCTACTTAGGTTGCTAAATGACACTCACTGTTCAAAGGGGATAGAAGCAAACACGAAGTGATCTGAGAGGCTGAAGAAGAATACGTATCATAAAATGACAGGAAAAAACAGATGTTGGAAGAAACCTTGGAAGATCACTAGTCCAACCTCCTGCTCAAAGCAGAACTAATGTCAAAGCTAGATCAGGTGGTTCAGGCTTTTTTATGTTGAATTCTGAAAATTTTTAAGGATAGAGATTTCACTATCTCCCAAGAGACTCTGCTGGAGTTGCATATATGGACTTCTACAAACACTCAAGGTCAGATCTGTTTACAACTTGAGAGCTCTTTGATAGTTTTGAAAGATCAATACTACAAGGAAACATCTCATTCTAAAGGACATAAAACTTTCCCATTGGAAACCCAGAACAAATATTACCGGTAATGTTAAAGGCTGCATCAATTTCTTTGCCAAATAGCAAACAAATCAATCAAGAGTGACAGGATTTTAGATTTTGTTTAAATTATCATAAATAATATAAGATGTAGAGTGAAATAGTCTTGGACAGTGTGATCAAAGGTTTGATACAAAAAAAAAAAAAAACCCAAAAAAACCCCACACTAGTAGATGCAGTGTAGTGAAAAGGCTTTCCAGTTTGCAAGTTGATGTTGCTGAACTTCATGTATAGGGCTCTCTGGAGAGTCCAGCTGTTCACTGATTCAAGGACCAGCAGGAGACCTTGCTCTCCAAGGCATTCAAAAGAAGAAAGCCAAGCTTATTATTTTTTGCAAGGTTTTTGATGCTTGTAAATAGCTTTATTTATTGTACAGAATGCTTATTTGATGTTATTTTGTTAGCTAGCATTGTTGACAAGCTACGAAGCAATTTATTAATCTGCAAGGACAATATTTTTAAATTGTATTTGACAGATGTTTGTATGTCCCTACAGTTTTCACAAAATAACTCTGAAAATGACATTTTATCTTGTTAATGGATGATAAGACTTATTGGTCAAATGAAATCATCTGTCAAAAGAAGATTCCATTTTCCACAGTGAAGCTGGTTCCTTGGAATGGACTGAGAGATTAGGGGTAAAACTGAAAGATGCTGACAAGGAATGTGACCAAATCAAGAACAGCTGACATTCTCACAGTTGAGAAAGAATGCGTATAGGCCTTAGTTCACTGCTTATTACCTGGAATTATTGCTTATGGATCATTAAATGAAGAGTTTTCCACACAGTATAAAAAAGGACATAAGGTGCAGGTACAACTGACAAACATTAGCCTTTTCCTTAAAGAAAAAATGTGCAAAGTGAAAAACTGGGGATCCTCAGAGTGGATTAACAGATAAGGAGATGGAGCATGAGGCATCTTGGCAGCACCAGTCACAGGCTATAGAGTTCTTGATGGGCAGTGTTCAGAAGTGGAAGAACCCCTCTGAAAGAGAGGACAGAGCAGCCATATAATTTTTTCCTTTGGGGCACAGTAATGAAACAGATCATCGTGAAACTTGATTTTAAAGCAAGGGAAGCTCCCAACCCAAATACCAGGTGTGTCTCCAGCTAACATAGGGAGCCTTTTCCCATGGCTGAGCCATGAACTGCAGAGCTTTTCCACACGTGTTGAGTTACTGTGCTCAACCATGGGCATAAGAAGCAGCTGAAACTACACAGAAGGAGTGGGAAAAAAGTGAAAGCATCTAAGGTTGCATTAAGAAGAAACTTTGGTATTTTAACCTGTAAAAACCATGTGACAAAAATTTATACCTTAAGTTTTACTTGAAAATTGATTTGGTTTGGAGGAAAAAGCCTCTTGTTCTGCTGTGATCATGAAAGCAGAAGTTTGTGCTTTCTTTGACAAGATAGATGACTGCAGTGATATTTGATTCTAGACTAATTTCTTCTCCTGACCCAAATTGGACTACTACTTTAGCTGTAAAGGGATATTTTTTTTGTTTATATTCCTGTTATAGAGCCTGAAAAACATCTGTGTATCTGGGAAAAAAATATGACATATCATTTATTGTTAAGATTTTCTGATATAACTTAGTGCTATAGAACAATCTGTCTTAAATGTCTTTATTTTATTAAAAGTGTTTTTCTGTTAGAGAATAAACAATTCTTTAGGGCAGAATAAAGAATTTTGCAGCAGAACCACAAGGACATTTTAAGTAGTCAAGCTGAGAGCTGGAAAAGGATTAAAAGAAAATTTCCCTGAATTTAAAGTGTTTACATTCGCTCAGGTCAACCTGTTCAACAGGGAGGATTAAAAGAAGAGCTCTTTGCACAATGAACTACAGAAAGGATCATCAGTTCTTTTTTTGGCTCAGTAAGAAAAATCACAATGTAAAGTTATGTAAAAGTTGGGATGCAACAGAGGAAACAAATGTGGCACAACACATAAGTAGCAGAGGACATTTGATGATGTTCTGTTTAAGCTCGAAGCATTTTTAGATCTTGCCTCAACTTCATGAACATTTAAGAGGCTGTCAAAACCAGAGCAAACCCTGTTCATGGAATAGAATTATTTGAAACCTTAAGTTTTAGACACATGCAGTCTAAGAAAGTCATTAAAATACAGCCTGAAGGGCTTTCCTCCTTATGCAACATTGAAGACATGCCCATTTTCATTAAACTGTCATTAAAAACCTTCATATTAATGAGCCACTTTTACAATTTAATTTCATTTTCAGAAACATAAATTATCTACAGTTCTGAGTTCTACACTTTTCTTGTTTAGTTCCAAATATTCCATACTCTACACGCACTTCATATAGAATGGGGGCACTGGGACAAAACAAAACCCCTCAATGCTTTCCTAACATAATAGACCACATCTTGCAATGTCTTCTTGCAAAAGAGAAGAGTGCAAGTGCTTTCAGGACTTTAATAGTGGTGGGTTTACACTTCTATACTTATATCTGACAACTAACACCTACAAGAGCCAGTAGATTTCAAAAAGCTTCTTGACACTAAACAAACTACAGTGAGAAAGAGCTTGGCAACAATTACTGCATGAAAGAGACTCCTTGTCCTGATTCAATTACTGCTTCTTATATTGTATCCGTTAATTCCTCCACTGAGGTGGTTTCATTTAGCACTTTACAAACTTGTCTCTCCCTACCCAAGCTCCATTTAACAAATAGTTAAACATGAACACATTTTCTTGCTTTTTTCTCACTTGGGTAAGTACAGGAGATGTGTTTACTGTTGGTTTTTCAGCCTATGGATTCTGTTGAAGGGAACCCCTGCTAAACAATTTCTTCACTCTGAAACCAGAGTCTACACTGCACTCAGGATAGTGTGACTCTTGTCTCCTGTTGGATCCTCTGGACACTGTCATAATAAGACAACATAAGCCCAAACTCTATTTCTGGAACAGGAGGTGAGGGTCCACATCAGATATTCAGGGGTCCTGTGGAGCAGGAAGATGGGAAGCACACCACTGTGGAGTGCTGTGGCAACTTGAATGTTGGTATGATTACACGCACATGAAGGCCAGGAAAAGAAAATACTTGCGTTTTGTGAGGCTTTTACAGTTTTCAGCGAGTAAGAAACAAAAATAGAAAAAGTGTATGGCATGCTTTTTCTCACAAAAACTACCTTTTTCCCACATCACACTGATTTTCTAGCAGCCTCCATAGTCTGCCGCTCCACTTACTAGCACTCTATTTTGGGAGTTTGTGCAAGACTGGCACAGCACTACTTCCAGCCATGTTGCTTGGATGACTACCGTGGGTTAGCACAGCTTGGGTTTTAGTTAAGCAGAACCTTACTTATGCTTACTCCTCTTATGCTATGATTGCCTCTGAGATGAGAGACTGGAAGGTACAAACTGAAGCCCTCACTGAGCAGACAAGCTCTTTGTGCACACACTCACTAGAAAAGTCTTGCTGAGCAGTAGCCATCTGGTCAGAAGAGAGTCCAGGTCCTGCCCCGTCTGGACTCTCTTAAGAGCATGATCTGATAAAATGGCTTTGCAACACCTTTGAGAGGGAACAAAATGGTTATACAGGTTTTTAGAAAGTGTTTTTTGCCGATTGCAAATGTCAGTAGTGGGGAAATGATCTCTTTCTGTGTGTGTAAAGCCTGACTGTAGCAATCTGTTCATACATAGCTATCTTTTCCCTTTCCCAAGTGAGTGAACAGCTTTTAACCGTGTAACCTGAGGACAGCTCTGTCATTACCTGGATTTTTGCCTGTGGTGTGTAGTGAAGAATGTTTATCACCCCAGTTCAGACTGACCATTGCGCAAATAATAAATCACAGACGTTACTATTTTAGGGCTTAGCCTAAATGCAGAACTAAGTTACGCTGCCAGTTGTCTCATCAGCTGATAAAATTTGACTGACAGGCAGAGGGTTTGAAGATCCTGAATTCCTACATACTTTTTGAAAGCAGTGGGCCACAGAAGAAAAAGCCCAATAAAAACTCTCCCTCAAAGACTTCAGATCAGTAACATTTGATATCAATGTGTCCAAAGACAGGGAGTGGCTGTGACTAACACAACCACAGAACTGAGGTCTTACCAGATACTGGTGGTTTCATATGGGGGAAAAAGAGCCCAAACAAAACTCCACAAGGATCCTTGAAAGAAAAAAAAAATTATTTAGAAATTTGGCTACTCAGAATTATCCTTTGGTTAAATTGGAGCTATCCCAACCTTCTTCTGCTATGATATTTCAGCCACGAACACATCTGACAACACTTGAAACATCCTTTACATTTTCCTTTTCTCTGCAGCTCTGGTGCACTCTGTGTTCTCACAGCAGAACAAACACCACTGCCTCTCCATTCTTTTCATTTTCTGTAATAAATGGGATGCACCCACGGATTGGTGAAGCCATTAGACATGTCTTCAAGGGAATGTCTCAGCAGGCACTCCTGAGGACATGGTGTTCTTGTCTCTTTAAATGAATCAGCCATGTAACAGCTAAATTGGGAAAGCAGCCAAAGAGTTCCCAAGAGACCTGCTGGCAGAACCACATCATAGTCCTGTAATATAAAAATATGAACTTTATGGTGTTACAGCTCCTTTATTGTAACACTTTCCAAGATGGCTTTGGGTAACAAAATGTAACAGCAAGCACAGAATCATCAGGATTTGAGGGCACAGATAAAACTACCCAAGTTTTCTTCCTGTCTTGATCCTTGAAAGAAGGTGCTCTTGGCTCTGTGTCAGCCAGGAATGAGACAACAGATCGCTGTTGATTGGCATTTTCATTGAGTTAAATACCTGTCTGTACCTGTATTGGTCAGGCTATGACTCTTGGCAGTACCAAACTGTGGGAACACATGGGGACAGGATTTTGGAAGCCCTAAACAGCCCCACCTTTGCTGCTGTTCAGACAGAGGGGAAGACCCCAGCTACCACCTGAGGAAACAGATGAGGCTGAACAAACCCACCAAACCCAACCACAAACAAAGGAACAACTCTTTGTTTAAACAAACCTGTGGTATCTCCACGGCATGAGTAAAGCCCCTTCCTGCACAGGGGATGGTTTTTCAGGCTCAAACTCAATGTGAGCAAAGACAAAAGATCTCTCTAAGCATGAGACAGGACCTTAATAAAACTGAGCCCTAGAAAATAACTTTCAATTTTTGCCCTGAAGCAAGGTCTTGAGCCAGTGATAAAACCAAAAAATCCCTAACCCAGATGGTTTGAATCATAGCCTGGGGACCAGCTCTCCTAGTTTTCATGTCTGTCTGACAACAACAGTCTCACACACAACTACTGAAGTTCATTCTTACAAGAGAAAGTTGAGAAGGTCTCTCTAACTGTGAAAATATATGACTGTGACAGATAGGGATAAAACAACTGCTTTGAGGTCTCACAGAAATAGTGTTTTCTGCTGAGATTCAGCAGAAAAGTAAGGACCAATGCTCCAGCTCTTGAATGTAAAAGTCAAAAATCCACCTGACATTCAGAAAAATAACAACTGTTTTATACATATCTGCAACAGCCAGATGCTATGAATCTTGTGCAGCCTCAGGGAATATCAAGTTACTCGATAACATGTGATTTGATATTCCAAGGAGAAGAATAACGTGACAAAACTTTGCTAAAGAAACATTACCAGAAGCATCAAATTGTTCCCATTTCTTTCTCATGCAATGTCTCCATGGCACCCAAGGGGAAGGACTGGAAGTACAAGCTTGGCACCAGATAGAAAGATCCAGAGCCATTTTTATAATAGGAAGCCCATTGCAAGAATAATATTTAATTCCAGTGTCACTAAAGTAATCAACATCTGTTTATCATCCAAATAATAAACCAAATGCTGTGCTGTGGGTTGATTGCACATGCAAACCTTTAAGTCTATAGATATCTCCCAACAAAAAGCATAATTTATGATAAAAGAAACATCTAATTTATTAAAACAAATTATTCTCAAACAATATGAAAAGAGGAAGCAGGCTTGGTAACACTATTGACTTTGTAAGTCATAGATAAATTCACTTGTTCTCTTGATTTTTAGAAATATTCTGGGCTGTGCATGGACAGGGTGGTTTCAACACACTCTCAGGAGGCAGAGTTACAAGGGCAGTGACTGCATGCTGAAGGGATTTATCTGCTCAGCACCGGGGCACACAGAGATGCATTCCTGTAGAGCTATGGCCAACAAAAGCAAACCCTCCTGAGAGAGGAGGAAGATTGTCCTTCCATGCTATGAGCCATATGGTTACTGGGTTCATACAAATAAACAAATAAAAACAGTTTCTCTTCTACTCTGGCTCCCCACACACCAAAAAGACTCCTGAAGCAGCAGGACTAGGCTTCCTAAAAGCACAGAATCTGGTTTTGTTTTATTTTTGTAGCTTATGAGGAAAGTTGCTTTAATTTCACTTGTAAACCACAGTCAGAACTGCAATGAAATATTGCTATTTATTGCTAAAATCCTTGCTGCCTAGTGCTTTATCCCAATGGTTAGTTAAAATAAATATTAGAAAGGCTGTTGGTCTAAAATGCTCCTTGTCATCAGCTCCCAGTCCAGCCTCTAGGATGGAGCAACCAAAAATGAAGTTGCAGACAGGATCTAACAACAGATGTGAAGAACCACAAATTTCCTTCCTCCTTTCCAGGTTGGAAACAAGATGTCTCCAAACTGAGACAGGATAACGTGCCTGCAATAAAGACCTGTGAGACAGCTGGCTTTACAAGTGATGGGTAATTACAAGATATAACTTCATAGTTTCAATGTGGATGTTGAGCTTCACCCAGATCCTTCAGAGATAATGATTTCAGTCAGGCAGCTGGACATTTAAATATCCATTCTGTTAATCTGTAGGCATTATGTGGTAACTGCAGCTCTACTAAGAAGGCTGAGCCATCTCCCATGAATATATGGCACAGACTAAAAGCTGGCATATGGGCTAATTACCTTATTTAAGAAAGGAAGCAGAAATCTACCCCTAAATAAAGGATATTTGTGGTGGCTGTTTAAACTTCGCCCAGGAACAACATGCAAACAGGATATTTTAAACAACTCTAAAGCCTTTCTGAATCACGGACTGCCCCTGTCTGACCTACACTGGTTATGACTAAATTTACCAGTGTCATTCAGTGATACAGAATACATATTTCAAGAATCAAGACAGCCCCCACTTTTTAGTACTTCTTGTAACACAAAACTGGGATTTTTATTTCCTTATTAGGAATAACATAAAACAAGGGCAATTCTTTGTAGGTGTCTGATTGTGGCTTAGCTCAAGGTTAAGGATGGTTTTTTTATCTGAAAAGTATTCACAGCTATATGTAGATAAAATGAAAATAATATGATAAGAATACAATAGCTACTTTTTATATGAAGAAAATTAGTGTGCACAGTCCCACAACAGTATATTAGTCTCCGAATTTGTGACAAAGAATCTCAGAAGTTCTGATACTTTTGACATGTACAGAAGGTATTGAAGTTCACTGACTGTGAGTGGGATAATTACCTCATATTTCTGCGTCTTTGATTTTAACGATTTTCAATATGTAAATTATAGTAAATGAAATTTTCTTTCCCAAGAGTTTTATTCATCACCATGTTTTCTTTAAAGAGAGTCTTGACACAACACACCACCCAGGGCTGAGATCTCCCTTGCAAGTTGATGGTAAGGGCTAAAACTCTGTGTGAAGATGATGTCCAGTTCATCCTGTTCTCGTGTCCTCAATTACTTTCTGCAGTTTCTCAGTCTCAGAAGTTGTTCTGGCAACTTCAGCCAACACTTCATCTAAAATGGGATAGTTTTCTTTCCTTCCTTTTGAGAATTAATTTGTCTTGCACAGCGTTCCTGTTCTGGACTTGGCTCTGGGTCTCGTGGCAACTCTGCCAAATGCTGAGGAGAGGGTGAGTCCACAGCCCCTCAGCACCACTCCACTTACAGGCAGTCTGCACACTGTAAACTTTTAATTCAAAGCATAAGTTGGTTTCTCAGAGGGCTTTTTCAGGGTGCTTTTTGGCAATTGCAAGAAGTACCTTGTTCTGACTAGCAAACTTTAAAATTTTTAATTGCTGTGGAGAGCCCTAAATCTCCATCGAGTTTAGAGCATACTAAGTTCCTTTCTGCAGTGTGAGGAACACTGGGCCATGAGTCCCCTGTGACAAGGAGATACCTGCAGTCACTTTTTTTTATGTTTCTCCTTCTAACAGATACTAATAAGGTCCATGTGCTGTCTTAATAGTCACACTCTAATTTTACCCACTGACCCCTGAACTTGTTCTGGTTTCTGAAGCACAAACTAAATCTCCTGCTTTACTGGAAATTGCAGGTTGCCTTCATTCTTTCAAAGGGACACATACACTTTGTCAGCTGGGTATGCTGCCATAGCTTTTCCTTCCCCATTACCCATCACCACATATAAACATGTGTTTATGGTTATTTCAAAAGTTTTACAGAGAAAAACCTGAAAGCTTGTTACTCAACACAAGTCCTGTCCCAGCTTTCCCTGTTGTGTATGCTGAATACTGGCTACAGAAGAAGAAAAAGACTAAAAATAAAACAATTGAGTGTATTCACAAAACTGCTTCCCCACTGCTTTCCATGACCTTGGACTGTTAACATCAGCTTCTCATATAGAACAAATCTTTGATTGAGCAGTCTGGAAAGATAAATTAACTAAGATCTTGATACCATACGCCTAAAGAGTTTCCACATGTTTATGAGAAGGGAACTCAAAGTACTGAAAACATTGCTCACGTCGTGCTTTTGCAAGCTTTCCATTTTTATTTGTTAAAAATATCTCCCCAGACTTTCCCATAACTACAATGTTCATAGTTATATCACCTCCAGCTGTGATCTCATCAGATGTCTCAGGCAGAGCAAGGTCAGGCCTGGCTGGTTCATGGACGTGGAGCTTCCAGGAAAGGCCATGCTGTATGAAATACAGTAATACTGGATACCAAAACACCAGATAAAGGCAACCTGAGTTCAACCTTGGGCTTTGCTACTCACAGAGAAAGAGAAAAGAGGTTGTTTGAAGATGAAATAAAGCAAATAAATAGCCATTTAACAATTTTTTGCAAGTCATAAATGCAAATCAAATGTGCCAAGATGGTCTGGGTTAGGAAAAAGACCACTCCGTTTTATGCACACAGCAACTGGAGAAGTGGCTGGGATCAACAAAGAACATCTGCAAAAAGGAGCGTGGCTTTTAAGATGCACTTTGACTCAAGCTTTCAGTGACTCTCTAGAGCTCCACTGAGGAGTCAAGGTAAGAGGCACAGTGGTTGCTCCTGTTTCTGTGAGCCCAGGAATAACATCACACAGTCATTCACATACAATACCTCAAGTGCTATGGAAACTGTCGAACTTATGGAGGAGTCATACAGGACACGAGAAGCCAACTCCAGGTCCTGTCTCTGAGGTAGAGTGAGCTTGGCTAGTCTCCTGATGTGTTCTTTGAAACGATAAATAATAAAAAACACCATGCTTTCCTTGAAAGAGAAAAAGTCAGTCTCTAGCATTAAGATATCTATAAAATGACCTTAAATGTAGATTGTTGCCAAAGAAGGTGGTTTCAGGCGGAGGTGTCCTCTTCTGATCTGGCTTTAGGAGGGATATGATGAGTTCTATTTATTTTGAAGAGCCTCTGGTGACCTGTAACCTAACTTGCACTGTTTTTGTTTACCAGTGAGGCAGCTCAGAATCTATTCATTGAGTGTAAAACCAGGTCAGTTTCCACTTAGCCACTCTAAGCAACCTTGCAATAGCATGTTCATACTCTCACAATCCCACTCTATTAGCTTGGATGCTTCCTCACTAGCCTGGCAAGAGGCTCTTTGCTTTGTCATCTCAAACTCTTTTAATATGTCTTGTTTGCATTTCTTTTATGATGTCATTATGCCCAAATCTACACCTCCTCTTTTCTCCCTATGAACAGCCATTTAATGTTCTATTTATGCTTCAGTTTGCAGTACTCAGAACAAATGCCCTACAAGTTCACAGGGGTTTATCTTTACACCTCATCATGAGCATCCAAGCTGGATGCAAGTAAATCACACACATGCATCATGCCTGTCCCCCAGTGTCCCAGCAGATCAAAGGAACAAGGGACACGTGAAGTTGAGAACCTCATTCATGCAAGTAGTTTAACATGCCCAGAGACTGTATTTTTTAGTGATTGAAGCTAAGATTTGAGATCCCCACCACTCTGAAATATTCAAGCAAACTGAAAATCCACGTGCTGCATAACCTGCAGTTCCTACTGATTGTAGCTGATTTTGAGAGTGCTTTTGTGTCGCTTAAAACACCATAACAAGTTCTTCTATCTAAATGTAACTATTGAAGCCCTGGGTAGAATGTGCTGAAGGCTGCAACATATTTCCAGGCACCACATCTCTCTAGGATTTAAAGTGATGTTGAAGAGGTCAAAGACTTTGGTAAGTCTGGTTTATTCACAGGAGTCAGATTCTCACCTCCATTAGGGAGGACAATGACTAACATCAAGAAAACTTCAGGCAACTTAATTATTTACTTGCCTCTGCTGAATTCAAGAACTAAGCCTTAGGCATTCAACCTTGAAAACCATTAGCTAAAAATCTTCAAACACTGGGAACCTGGCAACACGGTACCCATGCCAAGCACAGCAGACAAGGACAGGTACAAAAATTTTGTAGAAATAAGCACAAGGGAAAGAGACAAAAAGATATTGAAAGAAACATTTATTTTGTTGTGGAAGGGTGTGAACTGCAGAAGTTTTAAGACTGGCTTCTTGGGGGGCTGGTTGCTTCTCTGGTTGAGAGGAATATGGATGGTAACCTTGTTAGCAACATTAGTTTTATTTGCTGCAACATGCAAGACAGCTTGGAGAAATGGGTGAAATAAAACACACAGAGATGAAAATAAAACCCCAGAACTAGTGAGCTACCAGTCAAAGAGTTAGATGTGGCCTACAGCTGAGCTTAGCAATGCATGAGAACAGTGGCACCTAGATAATACCCTCTAAGTTCTAACTTTCAGGCTACTAGAAATTGTGACAGGTGAGCAGTGGGGAGGGGAAAAAAAAAAGCAAATACCAGCCATATGCAATTTGGAGCATCTTGTAGCAAACAGTCTCTGTTCAAATATGCTAATTTTTCAGTAGCCTCAAGTTAACTCCCAGGCACTGCTCAGGACATCATAGAGAATGAATACTAACTCCAAGAACATCTGCTCTTGAGTATGCCTTATAAAATTATACATATGCAACCACTTAAATAGACTAACCACTGTCCTATGCGCACTATGTCTTCCAAAAGTTGCAAGAAATAAATCAACCCCCTTATCTTTATAATAAATGCCTCTTGTATACTTTACAATATGCTGTGTCTGGACACAAGCCTGGAGACAAGCTTATACAGGACTGTCCTTAAACAGAGAGCCCAGGGTCTGCTCCAGTTTCTGCTTCATAACCAAACAAATTTTTTGCTTGACATATCTCCCTTCTCAGGAGAACACTGAATAACATGCAGGTATTTTATTAATTAGCACACGACTTTGTGATCAGAGATTATGATATAGATGATTTTTTTTTTCCCTAAACTGTGAGACAAAGCAAATCAAACAGGGAAGCCAAACACACATTCAGTCTTCAGGACACAGTGGTCTCAGTTTCATGGGTCCTAGGAAAAAAAAAATTGTCCCCCTGGCTATGTCACCTTTCATGCTCACAGTAAAATAATCAGTCTATTTCTGGGTGAAAAACAGTCTTTTATAAAAGAGAACATCATGTGACGCCTTGAATATATCATGAGTAGCACACATGGTATTGAGGGAAGGGAAAACAACAGGGGAAGAGAAAACTAGTTGTTTGAGAAAGAGCTGAACTTGACTATGGAGAGGTTTTGTACCACAGCTTAAAAATCTCCAGGTGAATGCAATAAACGTGAGGTCAACTAGTGGAGGGCATTGCACTTTGACTATGTTCCTGGGGCTCTGGACAGAGGGGAAGATCCGTGGAAATCAGGATAAAATCAACACCATAGTGCCATTGTTGTGAAGACAGTTAAGTAATAAGTAAGTAAATCTGTGTTTGGATGCTAAGATGGCCAGACTGGAACAGCCTTTTTCCTGTCCTGAAGAGGTAAAATTTGGAGGCCTTTAATAGCTGAAGGCTACCTGCATGGTCTCACAACTTTTCCAAGGTTTCAGAGCCATCTGCACAGATCACACCAAGCACAACAAAAGCCGAAGGGCTGCTGCAGAAAGTACAGTGGCAGATGACACAGCAAACATCCCAACTCTAACCAGCTCCTGACCTCAGTGTTTGCTGCACCCACGTGTGCCCCAACAGCATTTGTTCTTCCCTACAACAGTCAGTCCAAGAGAGCTAAATCAAGGACTTCAGCCAAATCCTCAGGTTTGTGATACCTCAGGAAGGTATCCATATGTGAAAGCATAATACTACACATAATCTACACAGAATTTTGCAGTATGGAAGCTGAGCACCTCAAATACAGTTGCAAGCATGAGATTTGGAGCTGGGGGAACCAGCAGGGTTTGTGGCTACTCTCAGAAGAAGCATCTGACAACTCCGTTGAGCTGCCTTGGCAAAAGCCAGTGGGGGGTTCAAGAGAGGCATGGCACAAAGTTACTAATGAAGAGTCAAACCAAAGTGTGCACCAGTTACCTCTTTCAGATGTAAGAAAAAAATCTCTACTCATTCACTTCTAATAAAAAAAATAAAACAGTTGAGTTAGACGTAGACATTACCTTTGCCGGGTCTCCAGGATTCCCTTTGCTCTTGCAGTGATAAATCCTGAGACAGCGTCAGTTGCATCATTTGTGCTTTTGAAACCCTCTTTCCCTTTCCTGCCCTTTATCTTCTTACTCCCACTAAGAGAAAAGCTCAAAATTAGAAACAAATACACCTTTTAGAAGACAACTATTATAATTTCAGAAATGAATACTTGCTTCAAAATTTATCCTCATACTATAGCTAAATCACTGGAAAAAGAGGAAAAACAATGCCCTCTTCCACATTGCTATTCTCCACTACCATTCTAGCACAATTCTTTCCTTACCCTTTATATAAATCAGCCGTTCTTTCAGCAGCAGCAGCTGTAAAGATGCACAGGTGTCCTCCCTGATCTTTCCTCTGCATCTGCCAACACTCTCCATTAAAGATCTTTGGCTGCAGGCTTAGTGTATTTCCTATTATTGTTTACAAATGCTGTTTAAGGAAACATTATTAGAAGGTTTTCTCAAATCTCACACTACTCCTTCTTTAGGGAAAGAAATCAGTTAATAGCAAAATTTTCAAAAGTGGTCCCTGCATTGTCTGTTCAGTGAAGATCAGAGAATTTTGAAAATCTGATGGAAAGGGATGTAGTTTGAGTTTAGCTGTGAATTGCAGCCTGCAGGCAACTGTCTCCTCTACAAGAATGTATCTAGTAATAAGAGTCTTAGATAAGTGTATAATTGCACTGCTGTTGTAATTAAAAAATCGATCATTTCCTGTGGTTTAAGCGCAGACCTGTGGCCTTTTTCTTGGCTGAGATTTTAATACTGACAAAGACATTATTGTCATTTGCATAACAAAATGACAGGATGACTCTTCTTCTATTGAATATCACTTTTTAATCCTAAAATGGATAAAAAGCCTAGACCTATGGAAAAATGTGTTTAGGGAAATGCTCTTTCAGAAGTAGACATTTGATGTTGCTGCTGGCTGTGAAGCACATGCAGA
Source organism: Platysteira castanea (assembly GCA_013397175.1). Lineage (NCBI taxonomy): Eukaryota > Metazoa > Chordata > Aves > Passeriformes > Platysteira > Platysteira castanea. The sequence goes on along the minus strand of VYXC01004305.1, from coordinate 684,003 downwards.
AGCATAAGCTATGTAAGACCAGAACTTTATCCTCTGTTAAAGTGACATTTTCCAAATGGCACTGCTCACAAGAAGTAATTCATGACTTCCCTAAGGGCTTGGGGGTTGCTTTTTTTACCATCTGTTGGTGAAGAGGTAGCTAAAAGGACCGTGCAAACATAGGTTCTGCCTCTGAAATGAGTATCTCAAATACCATTGAGAAAATGTGATAAACTGAGTCACAGAAGTGTAAAGCGACAGCTGAGGAAGAACCCGAATACACCTTCTGCTGACTCCACACCACATCTTTTAAACAGGTGAAGTTTAAAAACAAATTCCAAGTGCAATAAATGCTAATTCACATCCAAACTGTCAAGCTGAGAAATAGGCAGGGTCCTGAGTGGGGAATCAAGTAGCTGAGTGATGGGGACTTGCCATTAATCTATAAATAGCACCTCTGTTAATAGGAGGACGCTGGAAATGAGTCAGTGGAGGTTGGCTCTCCTTCCTGTAGATGCTTCCTTTTGATGGAGTTCTCCTTCTTACTCCTCTGTCAAAGGGATCTACACATTGCAATTATGGGTTGGATTAGGCAGCTGGGACTGATTTTGCGGGTTTCATCTTTCTTTCTTTCCAATACTGCAGAAGACTTTGCTCAGAGGAAAAGAAGAGGAGTAATTGCATTAGCATTGAAAACAAATCACTCTTAGAAAGCAGTGTTCTTTAGGTCTAACCAGTTTCATAAAATTTATTTAACTTAAACCACAAGAGTGGAATACAGAACTGCATATTTTTATCTGTTTTATATTTAAGCATATTTTTTATGTCTTCCTCTGTGTGCTTTTGCATGTACATACATGTGTATTTTTAATGTATATATTTACAGCAGAATGTTTACTATTAAGCGTGTGCATATCCAGTGACACATTTAATTTCAATGCTTTGACAAAACTGCCTAAAAAAACCCCATCCTTGTCTGAAATATTGCAATGAAGCAGCACGATTCTGTGTTTTCCAAAGCACTATGTTTTCCAGAGAAATACCATTTGAAGTTTATTAGAAGTGGGAATAGATTTTTAATTTCAACAGTAACAACTCACACTGCTAAGGCAATGCTGGCCAAAAGAGAACCAGTAGGCATGAGCTTGGAAAATTGTCCTGCCCTCTGCCAGACACTTCAGCATGTACCAGATCAGCAAAGTGTAGTTTCTTTGCACTGTTTTTCCTGTCAAAAAATAAAGTAGTTTGATCACAGTGCATGCCCAGGAAGGGGAGATACTTGTTCTTATCAATACTATGATCTATAATAGGGATCAGAAGAGCCAGGTTAGAGAAGAGGTTTTCTGGGTACTTAGGGACTTTCATTCCTATTCTTCAACATGCTTTGTACAGTCAAGCTTTGTACAGTCAAGTTTCAGAAGCCAAGAAACCAATGTGGGGAAAGTTAAGGCTGGGAGTGAGGTCCAAAATGTATGGGCTGAAGGTCACCAGAAGACTTCTGGTGAATTTTGTGGAATGTGAAAAAGGATTTCTGTGTACTGTGGGTTAAGAAAATATGTAGCTAAAGAAAAATATGTCTCTTGAAAGTAATTTTTTCTGCTGAGGGTTGCATAAAATTCTTCATTTTTTGCCCTGCCTTTAGCATTCCATTTGGCTCAAAGTGCAGATAGACAGAGTGGAAACCCTTCCAGTCTTGAAGAATATCAGTTCTTGTATCTGGATTTTTCTAAAAGAAGAAAACACATAGAACTTCCTCTCCAGGCTTGCTTTTAGCAATCTGGACCCTTCCCGAGCTTTGAAATTTACCTTTCTTGTCCTCAATAAGTTATAAAGAGTTGTTTCACTTTTCATTAAACTACCTCTTGGAAATAATTTTTTTCCATTAAAATTTTTATGTACTAGGAACTTTCAAAGTAGATTTTCACTGGAAAATTCTACTGGATGTGTTTTGACTAACCTGAAGAAGGACACTGATACTTGCTGTGGTAAGGGAGTCTATTCATACCATCTAATAACATCTTCCAAATGAGGCACCTAAATGAAGATTTTAGCAATAATAGGCTTCCATTGAGCTAATGGAGCAAGATGGGATCTTGCAGAGAACTATTTATGAGAACTGGATGTGTGAACTCTGATAGCTAAAGAGGGAACTTCAGGGTGCATGAATCCTTTGATGCTACAGAAGTGGAGATAAGTGAGCAATGTTCTCTCTTTAATGCTTTTCCCTGGGGGTGACAAAAGACTTCCTCCCAGAAGATAACATCCTGTGGGGGCACACATAGGTTATGTAGTGGGGATGCTCTAGAGTCTTAATTCTGAATTTCTTCAGTGTTTTTAATGGACCTCCAGAGCTCAGTGGGGCAGGTGACACCAGACATGCCTACGCAGAGACTCCATATGTGACTGTGATGGGATGTGCTGCAGACTGAGATCTACACAGCAGTTTCAGCACAAAAGGTGTTCCCCAGCTTCAGACCCTAATACACTGAATTTCAAGGAATTCACTTGCTATCACCTCTGTGGTACCACACACGCTCTGGTTGTCTGGTCATAGCAACATGGAAGTCTGTATGAACAAATCTACCCGGAGAAAGACATGATGTCTAAAGAGATTTCATCCCTCAAGGAACTTAATTTGGCAGGTATTAGCAGCAAAAACAATGCATAACTTTAGAGTAATCTCTCTAACATAGAGTATAAAAAGTCTCTCTGCTGCTGCATAGTTGAGTAATGGGAAGGAGAAACACGTTCACTATAAAATATAAATGAAGTTCTCCACCCTCAAACGCATCTCTCTGGAGTGTCGAAGGGATGAATTGCCTCACTGCTCAGCCTTGGTGCAGCACTGTGCACCCTGGATCTGAGCCAGGCCACAACAGATACTGAAACTCTCCTCAGAAAGGCCCATCTGAGTTATTTCCCTTCTGGCATCACCAATCTCAGAATGGCCCCTCTGGCTGGTTTCCAGCTCACAGAGTGCCTGTAAATTCCTCTGAAGGTGTTGATAGATGCTGGTACTTATTCCGTAAGACGGAGACAAAATTAAAGTTGCCATGGGTTTATTAGAGGTACTATTTTATGTGATACACAATGACCTACCTTGCAAGAATTCTGCAATAAAGGTTTGCTAATATCCTAGAGCATCTTCTAGGATGGTTTTCAGGGGGCATCACAACTGTGCTTCAGTGGACGGTTCCTGATTGTCTCAAGGTGCTAGACATGCTTGGCAGAACCACAAAATAGCAACACCCACCATTTGCCAAGGCCCTAACTTGATTTTACTGCTTCTGCAGTCCTGTTCATGACTTTTTCCCTGTGTATTGCCATGGCCACAAGGATACACAGAATTCTACAGAAGGCAATATCTGTGCTCTGCCTATCAGGAAGGACAAAGATGTCACAGGTGCCATTGGCTGAACTCAAGGGGCTGGGCTTCTTCTGCCTAGCAGCCCTGAGGTGCTGTTTTTTTTAAGCAGACTCCCCTCCAACCAAAGGCTGATGTACCCCACCTCTTTAGAAAGAACATTGCACGGAGCCCAGAGGAATGTAATGGTTGCACGGGGGTGAGGAGCAGCAGCTGTGTGCTCGCTTTGATTGCACACCCAGGTTACTTTTAGAGCACTGCTGGGACAGGCAGGGTGAGCGATTTTTTCAGCAATGGTGAGTGAATCACTGCTGGCACGCTCATTTCACCCAGAGGAGCTATGAGCAGCACTGAGATAGTGTTAATTTGTCTCTGTTAATGCAGGAGACAGAAAGTTTTGGTGTTTCCAAAGCCTTGTGCAAGGGCTACGAGTAACTTCTTGTCTCTATGACAGCAAAGACTAACAAAATAGAGAGGGTCCATGGAGTCTGCTGTCACGTTGAGCGAGTATCTTTGTACTCCTTTGCCTTGTTTCATAATAAATTTTGTTTGTGTTCTGCAGAATTAATTTTAACTGGCTAAAATACAGCTCAGGAGAATGACCAGTGGTCTGGAAGACAGGAGTGATGGGGTTTTTATTTCAGTCTGCCACTGCTTTGCACTGCAGCTTTGAGCAGCCTGGCCTAGAGCTGTAACAGGTTCAGGAGAACCACACCCTGACTTGTATATATATATACATCCATACAAATATCAGCACATGGTTTATTACCCCATTACTAAGTCGAATGTTAGCTCCTAGGGGCTGTCCTGATGTGAGGCATGGACAAAAGTGTGGCGTGGGAGCGAGCAGCATGAGTCAGTCAAAGCAGAGCACGAGCAAAAGGAAAGTAGCAAAAGCTTTGGATAACAACATATGTAAATATAGATTGGCATGCATACCTTAAAAGTACATGCTCATATTCTTATGACCAGACAGCAAAGTGTTTGGGCAAACACTACTCCCTGAGTATTTTTTCCCTGTAGAGGAAAAATGAGGCACAGACAGTAAATTAATTTCTTGGTTTCATGTAGCAGGTTCAAGGTATGCTTCTGGAGCTGATCATGGACTGGACTGGCACTGTGTCACTGTGAAGCACTGTGTCACTGTGAGCTTAAAGCATGTTTCATGACTAAAATACCTCTTCTAATGTCCAACATCTCCTATAAAGACAAATGTCATCCCAAAACGTCAATATTTTAAGAAATAAAAATCTCTGAATAGGTTGCTATAAAGAACATTTTTATGAGGCTTACTTTCCTAATTAGAAGTTACCAGGGCAGTCTTAAAGTGTTGTAATGAATATTGAATAAAGCACAGCATTAAGCCAAGAGTGAATGTCTCTTATTATTAGCCACAGCTAGTGGCAAGGTCTGTCCATTGTGTTTTGGCATCCATGGATTTGTTCCTTACTGTGGACATGTCCTTGTGAGTGAAAAAGATGAAGAGAATGTTTTTCTTTTAGCTGAAGAAAGTTGCATGGCACAAAGCTATCATAACAACAAAGCAGAGGGACTGTCTGGAAGAGGTAAATGCACTGCTTTCCATAAAAGGGAAGAGTTTAATCAGAAATCTGTGATGTTTTAGAGTACTTACGAGCCCAGCACAGATTTATTGATGGTAGGTGAAATAAAAATCAGAAATATTGTCACAAACATTCCTAAAAACAGAAAAACAAGTATTTATAAAGCCAAACAAAATGAAATCAAACAAAAAAAGCACCATACAATCCTTTTTGGTACACATCTAGTTCTCTGAAGAAACTTTGCCAGAACTGTTTCCTTACAAATCTGCTCCTCTGCGTTGTTAGTTTGTTTTCCAACAGCACTATGCAGGAATGCAATGACTCTCACATCTGCTGGGCCGTTATTATTTCATGTGTGTGGGTGACACTGCCACTTGATGATGCATGGCAGTGACGCATCGTGGCCTGGTGACGGCAGTGGGCTGGCTTCTTCTCTCTGTCACTGGGAGTCTCTGCAACTGTGACTCTGCTGGGTAAGGAGAAGAAAAAGGAATGTGGATTATCTGGCATAGCAGGGCTATAATCCACCTTAAGTGCAAGAAGAAGGATAGAGATGTCATCATCCATGAGTTGGATGGGGCTCTGAGCAACCTGGAAGGTGTCCCTGCCCACGGCAGGGGGGTAGGAAAGAGATGGTCTTTAAGGTCCCCTACAACCCAGGCCACCTGATGACTCTCTGATCCACTTGTAAGGCACTGAACAAGCTCCAAAGGCATGAGGAGGACAATATAGGAGGGGTGTACAGAAGCCAGCTGATGACAGCTGACAGCACTGAACAGATCCAAATCAGCTGTGTAGGATTTTGGATCTCACTTGGTGCTTCAAAACAGAGATTGATGCCAAGTCTCAAAAATATTCTGTTTCTAGTCTTGTAAGTGAAAGGAAAAGGCTTAACTTTGATCTTGGTACAAGAGAAGGAAAAGGTGGGGGTAGTTTTCTTTTTTCTTTAATGGATCTCTGTATAGTAGCTTAGTGCTGCTTTTATAAATTCAAAAGAGATAAGCAGTATATTGAATAATAAACATACTAATAATTTCTTTATGTTTTGGATGGAGAAAATCAGGCCCAGTTCTGTCCTCCATGCTGTTGCAGGCACTGAGCTTGTGGCTCTCATTTTGGGTTTTACCTTACAGTGTTGCATGTGAGCGCTCTGATGTCACTCCGGGGCATTTTGTTGCCGGTTATTTAATGGGAATACCATTGTGTCTGTATGCACCACCCTGCACCAGCTCTGCCAGAAATATGGAGGGACACGAGTCCCATGAAAGCTTCTTTTATCCCTTAAGTCCCTCAGGCAAAAGAGGTAATTTTGGTTTCCAAACTCTCTTTGCACTCCTTTTCAGTACTTCTGTTCAAAGGTTACAGTATCTGTTTCCTCTGTGACTCCTGCATTAATAGCCTTTATGAACATATTCTCAGCCCAAACAAAATTTATTTAAAAGAGAAAGAAGAGGAAATTGATTAAAAGAAAGAAAAGGTTTATTTAACATTTTACATGAATATATCTACATTCCTCATGGGTTAAACTGTTCAGCTATGTGATAAAAATAAAAAGGATGACTAGTTCACTTTTCATGAAAATCAAACTTTTATCTATTCAAATCCTTGTTATCATGTGCTTTCTGTCTAGAGAGCTGTGAGTATCCTACTTGTCCTCAACAGAGTTTTCTACAGGTAAACATAGAATAGAAGCTGAATCCATCACTCTGCTAACAGCTGGCTCATTGAGGTTGTTAAGTGTGATTAACCACTGTTTTTCAAATGCTGATTGTCTGTTTCAGAAATTGCCTTGCACAGTTTGTAACATCTCAGCAGAGCAAAAGTTACTCCAGCATCATCTTTATCAAATTTTCCTTTACAGTAATTTTCCATTTGAGTCGATTTCTCACGCATTAAAAAAAATTAATTATGGGCAGATCCCTGGACTCAGCTTAACATTTGGTAAGTTGGAAACCCTGAGCTGCCCATCTCCAGCTTTCTGATATTTGAAATCTGGAATCAGCCTGAGGTTTGAACTATCTCTGCCACCATGAAATAGCAACTAAAATGAAATTATTCTTTGGTATTGTACCAGAACTTCACCTAGTCTCAGAACTCCTGAAATGCAAGAAATAAAGGGAAGTGACTGTGGTGTGTGAGTGAATGGTGATCTAAGCTGCATGGGTAGCGTGTAAATGAATGTGCTCTTCTCCCACTGCCTTCTAACCCGGGTGTGAAGGCAGTGGACTGCTAAAATGGAGAAACTTCACTTAATGGTGTTGCCTTTTCCCAGCCTGCTACAAGGTAATAATGCAATCAGGAAAGGCTGGCTGACTAATAAGAACACTGTTGTTGTGGGCTGTAGGAAGGTGTTCCTTACCATCTCTCAGAAAATGCAGGCAGCTTTTCTGAGCTGTACAAAATCACATCCTTGCCAAGGCCTGTGTCTTAGCTGTCTTTTAATTTTTTTTTTTTTAAAGAAAACCAGAGCTCCTTGTTACTGAGCCTTAAATGACAGAAAATGGAATTTGGTCGTGTCTGCTCCTTGCTCCACATTATCCTTCCCCTGACATAACTGCTGTGATCAGTTTAAGCCCCCAACAAGCCCGGGACAAGCATAAACTTGTGGTTGGAATGGAAACCTTATCTGTGCAGGGCTGAAGCCTCATCTGTCAGGACAGTCCTGCTGATCCAGAGCAAACCAATTGCTCTTCTAAATGGCTTTGAACTGGGGGGGCATTTTAACAGTGTAAACAAAGCACTCCAGCCATATTTCTCCCTATTTTACTGAAGGATGAGGCGTCCAGGCCTCAGTGTGGATCTTTTCACACAATTCAGTTACTTTTACCAAAGCAAGAGCTGGAAGCTGTTTTTATGGGGAAAGCTGTACATCTTGCACAGTAGTTTGGTTTTCAAACCACTCCGGGAGATTTCAGACATGTACCTTCCATTTGTTGTAATACGCTCTGACTGTAATGAAAGATCTGTGTCTGAATCCCCCAGGCTGCTTTAGAAGTCCCAACTATAGAGTGTGATTTAAAACCCACTGGGATCAGATCTCTCCACTGATGTCAATGAATCCCAAAGTAAAAGAGGTTTCTGTATTGGATGTCCCTGTGAAAGCAGGATCTCAGCCATTCCACAGTAACTCATTCTTCATTTCAGGCAGAAGTTAGTCAGTAGTGGCCAGAGTTAGAGAGCAGTGGCGTTGTCCATTTTGCTGGGTGGTGAAACAACCACAAATACAGGGAAGCCTTTAGTATAATCACTATTAGAAATGGATCAGGGAAGGGGGTAAGTTGCCTAAGAGGCATTCACTGGGATTACAAGGATTGAAGAGGATGCCCAAAAACATGGGAAAGATTTCGGGGCGGTAACTTAAATAATGTAAAAGTCAGAAATATATTTTACACCCTCTTTATACACAGCTTAGTTTCTCAGCTAATTTTCTACATCTGGAACATCCAAGATTAGCTTCAGCTAGTAAGAGAAAAGTAGAGGACACTGATATTCTCAGTAGTACAGAAAAGCTTTTCAGAGACCTGTTAGCTTTCACTTTCAACTTAGGGTTAATCTGCCTGTCAGGAAAGACTCCCTCACAGAGAGCAGGAGGGATTGTTTTCATTTGGAAATGTAAGAAGAGAAAAGGAATAAGGCCATGGGAAAAGTAAAGTGTTTGTTTATCTTTGTATGTGGGTTGTGGTCCTCTCTCCCAAGTCACTAAAATTTTCCCTGCTGTTTGCAAGGACAGGGGCAGTGCTGCCTGTTTCTTCTGCAGGCAGGAAGATGTAGCTTTGATGTCCATGAGCACCCAAAATGAAGATATTGCACTCCCTGTAGGCTGCTGGGGAGCATTTGATATGTCTAAACTGTGGAGAATATAAGGCTTGATTTTGTGGGTCTGTGGAGCACTGCAGGGAGACAGCAAAAGTGCTTCTTGTGTTCCAGAGAATGGGCTGGGGGCTCAATCTCTGTGGCTCTGGCTGTGGTTACAGAGTGTTCACAATGTGACTGTAGAGCTGCCAATGGATATATTGGAGAGTTTAATTAATCATTTAATAGAGTAAATCACCACAGCACTGGGACTGTTAGCTCCAGAAGGTGGCTGAACCCCAGAGAATGTAGTTTAGATTATGCTGAATTTCTTGCCAGTCCTTTTAGAAAAGCAAGAGCAGGAGAGTTAACAGCTGTGTTTTGCAAGAAGCAGGCAACTTTTCCTTTTCAATAAAAGTTAACTTTCAAAGTTATCTTTTGGATTTTAATTTGTCTTTTTTTCCCCCATGAGTTTTCCCACTCTGGCAAATCAGTCACACTCATCTATTGGAAATAACTAGATGGAAACTGTTTCTAGTGGAAACAAGTGAGAAGGGCATCATTGTCAGTAGATATCTGCAGGCTGAGGTCACGGTCTAGTGAATTTAAACTATGCAAATATGATAGAAATGATTTCCATCATCAGGAAAAACCCAGCAAGGGGTTTGCTGGTTTGACAGGTCTGAGTGTGTGGCGCAGAACAGAGAACCCTCATTTCTATGAAAAGATGACAATATTTTGAACAGCTCTTCTGTTTCCAGGCTTTCCAGAGGGACCTGGAGCAAGGAACTGTACCTATTTGTGGATTTGATGTTATGTTCTTTAGCCTGTTTCACTGAAAGGAATGTGAGTCATTTGAAAATCACAAAGTAGATTAACGACTGTGACTGAAACTGGAGACAGTTCTTTCTAAAACAAGTTTCTTCAGGCAAGGAGCTAATTTCTCAGCAATATGTTGTTACTCCACTGGTGGTGCACAGGCTTACATGGTCACGGAGTACAAAGAAGTCTTCCACAAAGCTAGAAAACAATCGATGCTCAACTTAGGAGAAATATCCTACTCGGCAATGCTTACTTTCTTCTGTTTGTAATTCTAACTATTCACAGGCAGATACTTTTGGATTTGTGTATGTGTCTGTCTATGCACACATACATACTTATATTTATACCTACATGCACCTCCCACACACTCTTACTATGGAATATGAATCCAACTTGTGACTGCAGAAAAGCCCTCATATTTGATGTGAGGCAGTGGTAAGCTGTCAGAGAACAGTACCATAGGTTGTTATGACAGGTTAGTCAGAAAACTGACGTGTTAGAGAGAAATACTACATCCATCTGAAAACTATATCCATGCTGGAAAACTGACAGGATCATAGTCACATGTAGAGTTTGGAAGAAAGTATCCAGGTGTAGGAAATCCCATTATAGACTTCTGGCTGTATCACAATATTTCTCCATATACCTATAAGATTGTTATATTTGACTCGTGTACGCTCTGGATTAGGTGTCACAAGATAAAAACTAGTTCTAATCTGTTGACTTTAACAGAGCCATCCTAATTCATGTCAGCTGATTGTACTATATATATAAAATTAAGATCAATGTATATCTTTTTTCTAAGGTATTTAGGTGGTTATTTTGTAATTCAAGCTATCTTTAAAGTCTCAGGGTGATGACAGATCCTCTAATTTTTCTGAACTTTCTTAAGTCCAATGATAATATTTACCTGTGTGTCTGGACAACATAATTTGGACTATAGCTTTGCTAGCATCAACAATCTTGTTTCTTTCTGAAGATACTTGTGCCTGTGAAAGCACAATAAAGGACACGCTCACACCTGCTAGGTTCAGCAGAAAGGAGGGAAAAGAGAGAGTTTATTTACTCTTACCATGCTTTATAGAATTCTCAACTCCACAAGGGATTGGAGAACATGTCACTTCCTCCTCAATCCCACTGGAGAAAAAAGATGCTCATCAAACTTTCTCTTATCACAAAAGGAATGAAAAACAGAAAAGACAGTTAAATAAACATCGGCTATTGTTTACATAAAACTGTGTGAATATTCTCTGACTCCAAGGTTAAAACAGAAGGCTTAGCAAAAAACAGGACACCAGATACTGATTTGGATGGGTAAGAAGACTGCTCTTAATCCATATATATTTTGCCCCTAGATTGAAAAACCTGCTGTTAGTAACTAAAGGCAATTATTTTACTTGTTCCCTAGGTAGGTTTGGTGTTTGGGACTTTCTCTGCACCCCTGTATACACATGGTTAAAGTCAGCTTTTTTTTTTTTACCAGCTCCACCACAGCAGAGATGCAAATTTGGTGCATCAGAAGATAGTACTCTTGCTTTCATTAACATTTCTTCTACAGAAAAAAACCCCAACCCAAAACCTTAAAAAATCAGCACTTTTTTTTGTTTTTTCTTTTTTTTCCCCCAATTTCTGTGACTTTTTGCTCTGAACTAACACATGGAGAAAAGCAATAAGGTGGATATTGACTGTAGGGGAAAGAAAACATCCCCTCATCAATGGTCCCTCATATTACTCTTGCTAGATTTAATTTCAGACTATCTGATTTTTATCCCATCTCAAATATTTCATCTGAAGTTTGTATGGTATTACAAGAAGGAAGGGCCAGTCTAATATTTATAGACAAAGTCTTGTAGCCTTTCCTTCTCATCATTGTTTTTGTTTTTGTTAATTCCCTTCCTGTTTTCAGAGAAGCAGAACCATTTCCCAAACAGTATTGCTCTGAACAACAACTTGAGAACTGAGTCATGTGCCAGCTCCTGTGCCCAGTCCCCGGTAGGACAGGGAGCTTTTAACCATCCCATTGCTCATCAAACAATCTGGTGACATCCTGCCAACCCCGTCCTTGTCATCTGCTGCTCCCTCTGCATGCACATTCGATCAGCTCAGCATCACATTCTCCCTGCTGTGCACAAAGTTTCTTTTCCTTTGTTAACAGCCAGAGGAAGGAGGGATGGACTGATTTAAAACTCTTGGCTCATCTTATCTGGCTCATGACGGATATATTCTCAAACTGCTCTTGTAAGTCAGTTTTTTCTTAACTAGAAATGTCTTTTTACAATGGTTTTATATCTTTCTAGCCTGCTGCTCCATTTTTCTAACCCAGGTTCATTTACCCAGGCTCTTTCTTAGGGTTTGATTCTGAAAACGGGAATAATTTGCCTTTAGGGAGGTGGTAAGGGAGACAAGCACGTCCCTCTCTTTTCAGACCAAAACTGCCTACATTTTAAACTTGTCAAGTAGTGGGTCATGGTGGGGAAAGATCTGCCCCAAAATGCAAACACTACTGAGAAAACATGTAACAAAATTCACTATCTTTTCCTGAACATAGATAGTGGTATCTTCTTGCGTACAGTGGCATCTTCTCCTTGTGTACAGTGGGTCCCAGAGGTTTAGTTGTCTCTCCACCTCTTCCCTCCTTGCCTTCCGTTTTAATGCAAAAACACAGAGCAGGAGGAAGATTATGAAAGCAGAAATCCCCTTGGACAACTCAAATCAAGGATGAAAAACTGTTGCTCATAAGGCATAGCTGGAATCTTTCCCATGTGCAGGGAAAGGTCAGTGAGTGTGAGTGCCTGCAGAGAGCTCGTCCACAGGGATTGAGAATTTTCAGTGACGTAAGATTTCCCAAGTGTAATCAGCAAGAGGAAAAGTGCCTTGAAAACAAGCAGTTCATTAGTCTTTTGGGCTGAGGCCACTCTGTCAAGTTTTGAGATCACAAACAGGGCTAAATAATTCATTTGACTACTTTACTATTAGAAGCTGTCATATGGGCTGGACATCAGACATCTAAATATTCAAACAGTTGTGGATAACAAGCATCAAATCTTGGATAACAAGAATCACTGTTTCTGCAGCAGTGATTTAGCAATCTAAAAAGGGAGAATTTTCAAAACACATTAAAAGGCTGAATTTAAGACTTCAAACCTTTTAAATAAGTATATAGATTAAGTATTCTTAGGGATTGTTGAGTTCAACAATTGTTGCTTCGTGCATCACTGGACACTTAGGTAACCCAGCAGGCAGTGGCTGTGCTGATATCAGTGTGTTCCACTCCTTTGCACTGCTTTTAACCAGAGCTGTGTGTGTGCCCCTGGTCCTGTGCTGCTCAGCACAGCAGAGATCCTGCTAATATTTACTGGGGACAGCAATCCCTTCCTGACCAGCCCTGTGCTGCCACAGCTGTCAACCACCACCACCACAATGAAGTATTAAGTGGTGGTTATTGACGAAGGTGAAGTCCCCGAGAGACAAACAGTGATTTTTCACTGGTTATCCTTAGAGTGTTTTATCTCTAAATACTCCCTTTGGGTACTTGCTTCTTGCTGGTTATCTACAACCTGGACATCTACTCCAACTTGGAATGGTGGCAAGATACTGTACATGAGCGTCATTTATGTCATAATCAAATGGAAAGGGGATAACTCCCAGAGGACAGCTTTTGACTTTTCAGAGGTTTCTCTTTCTGTGGATGATAGAAATAGTCAAGAACAAAACTAGGCTAGATATCCAACCTGCAGCCGGCTGGCTAGAGAATCACCTAACTTCTGGGTGTCTAAGTGAAATACGTGCCCATTCTGACAGCAGGTTACTCAGGGTGTCACAGCCCGTTCCATACTTTGCAGTGCATGTTTTTGTCAGGGTTCTGGTCGCTGCCTGTTTTCTTTCAGAATACTGCAGCATAGGGTAAACTGGTTAGTTTCATTTGATTCAAGGCTATGGAAGCAGAAGGACTCTAATGTATAGAAAGTCAAGTTAATCTTCCTCTGAGGATTTTAAAATAAAGGGGCAAGAGTCTTTCCAAGAAGATCTAATGAACAAAAGGCAATGTGTGCCCATAATGAAGTAGTTATTGGAAGGAACAAGAAAGACCATAGATTTTCCAAGTACTGCTCTCTTTTGCCTTGGGTTGAAAGGGTAAAGAAATGTAGAAAACATAGAAAATTCTCTGCCTGTGTGACATGTTCCTGGCAAGTGATAATGCATAAAATACATTAAGAAGCATTATAGGATAACTTTCGGTAGTCAAAATTTGTTGCAATTTGGATCATTAAACAATTCTCTACTTAACATTGTCTTAAAAGAAAACACATTAAAAGGCCATCAAAATTGTTGATATCACAGCTGTTATCTGAAAATAATGGTTGGCACTGGAGTCAGAGCTATTGGATTTTGGCAAATAACTCACAACTTATAATGAGTGCTGTATGTTTGTTGAGAACCTAGTTCTACAACTTGATTTATAGAAGTAAATTTCTCTAAAAATTTCAAGCTTGCAGTGCTGGATACATATAGAACATAAAGTCCTGCAAGGTAAGGGCAGCTTTCCTCCATCCAGGAACCTGGTTTTGTGGAAGAGTATAATAGAAAGGTAAATGTGTATTTCCACAACTTTGGGAAGGCTGCTTTTCCAACTTCCAGAAGTTTTAAATGCATATTTGTGAGGTAGGAGGTAATGACCACAGCCTCAGAGGAATGTTTCTTCTCTGCTTTTCTCCACTTTGAAGTCATAAAATTTTAACACCTACTAAAGCTTATCCCACAGCAAGGAGATCCATAAGTCTGCATTGTGTGAAGTATATTTTTGCTTTGTTTTAAACCAACTTACTGTTAAAAAACTATAAACACCTCATAGTCCGTGTTTTGCTGGAGGCAAACCTTTCATATGCCACACAAGATTTAATAGACCTCTATCCTGCAGCACCTCCTTCCCCACATCCATCCCATTTCTAGGCAGCAAATTGATATAATTCTTTTTCATGTCAAACTACTCTACACCTCCATAAAGGCACTGAAATCCTGTAAAATTACCCAGGTGAGGAGGAGTTCAGACATAAAAAATACTGAATATGGAACACATGCAGAAAACCTGATAAATGTTTTAAACTAACACATTTTCTTTGCTCCCATGTGAACAATTAGCCACATCTCATGAGCAAGAGGAGCAAGAATATGTTCTAGAGGAACTACTGCATAGTTCACTGTGACTCTCTTCTGCTATATGACTGTCTCAGAGCTACTGTGGCTGCCTAGTTGGGGGGATTAAACCATGGGCAGCATTGTGATCCTATGGGAGTTGGGGTGAGACGATTTTAGCCACAGGGAGGACTCTGCTCACAGCTTGTGTGAGACACACAACCTGGTTGCTCTCAGTCAACATCGGTGACTTGTCTGATTCTCCAGAGACTGTAGGCTATGGGACCTGACTTGGGTTGAGGTTCTCCCAGATCCTTATCTCACAGAGCCTGCAGGAGCCTTCCTGGCCCCATCAGAAGCTGAACAAAATTTCTTTAAATTAAGAGTTTAAAATTTAATTCCATTTCAACTCTCCATAAAATCAGGGAATCATCAAGCTTGGAAGAGATCTTTTCAGATTACCAACTGTCACCCCAGCACTGCCACTGTAACCCCTAAACCACACCTCTCAGCACCAGATTCAGATCTCTTAACTCCTCCAAGGTGTTTTGTTGCCTGTCATTTTACAGACTAGTCTGTCTTTGAGTTTCTCACCCTCCTGAAGTACCTATTCACTTCTCTTCCAGCAGATCCAGCAGAAGAGAGCAGATACTCTCGTGTGTCTGAGCTACCTTGGAACAACAAGTGGATTCAACAGTGACTCTCTTCAGCATAAAATAAAAATACCAAACTAAAGTGTGGAATGAATGGGTTTGAAATTCCAGTAAGATGATATCCCTTGTGGCTGTGTATTTTGCACTTAAATATCTGTCGCTGAGTTGCAGCCACTTCTGGGACAGGGAGTGAGCCCCACTGAGCAACCTGCCACAGCAGGCTAGAGAGGTGGAATAAAATGTTAGAATAGAAACAATAAGAGAAAGCCTTTTATAGCAGCACAGAGAACTTTAAATTTTGTTGAGCCTATGCATCTTACAGCCAGTGAACATTTAAGCTGTGTGATATTTGATGTTAATTTTTCTAAGCATGCAAGGAGTCACACAGATGCTTTTGAGGCTGGAGGGGTTTACACCAGAGGTTCAGTTCTGTGAGCTGGTGCCCATTGTTACGGGAACTGCGGAATTTTACTTTTTTACTGTTTCAGCAACTATGTGAACATAAACAGGAAACTTTCTGCTTTTTACACTTGCCATGAAAACGAATGATAGTCAGAAAAAATACGATACCTGAGTGTTAAAGAAATCCACAATTTTTATGACATTAAAGTGCATTTTACTGTTTCGAACATCCAAGAGCAGCTCTTCTGCAAATCCCATCTCACTGTATGGATAATTCTCTCTCTGGTGTTCATTCCTGCTTTACATACTTTTATAGGAGATGGTCTCTGGATGTACAGGTCTCAGCTATGACTCAAAGCAAATATTGTGTAAAACCCTGCAGATTAAACAGCATTGACTTACTCTGGAAACCTCCCAGGTCTTGCTGCACAGCTGAAGAGTTGAAAATACATCCAGAAGAGTGCGGGTGGAGCTGGCTGAGTCAAGACTACCCTAGATTACAGCCATCATGTGGACCATGAAACATGACAGCCAGCAAACACATTGCTCACATCATCCAACTGGGAAGAGGTTTGATTCAACACCTTATGAAGAAGATGAAAGTTTGCATCTAATACTCAGCAGAGAAGAAAAAGGTTCCCAGAAAAGATTTCAGAAAAAAACATCTCCATTCCAGCCTTTTCTGTAGGAAGCAGGGGTTTTTATTTCCTTGGGGAAAAAAAATGAGTGAAAATTTTTCTCATTTTTTAAATTGTGGAAAAATTCCCTAACAGGTAAAAAGCTGAAAAATAGTCAGAAATTGATGGACAAAATGATTTCTTTTGAAAGTAACATCGTCACTTTTATGTAACACCAGTGGACGGAATGCTACTTTAAAATTGAAAAGCAGAACTTAGCTGTGCAGATTTTACTCTTAACTATTCTTTAAAAATTTAATAATGATTTTTAAGTGGAAAAAATAGTGTAAAAAGGCCTTTTTCAAATAAGAGAACTAAAATACTGTTTTAAGCAAGAAGGAAAACCACTTTTTCCGATAAAAACTCATTTCAGCATGTCATTATTACTCTTCTTATTACTAAAATTGGATTTTGGACTTGTCAGGAGAGGAATTAGTTCACTTTGCAGTATTAATACCCACCACTGCAAATCATTTTCCTTCTGAAAAAAATGCACCAAGCATTGGACTAACCTCTGTGTTTTTTCATATCTCAATACTATAGAGGCACAAAGGCAAAACTGGCCAAAGATCCACCTCAAAGCCCATTAAAAATCAATAAAAGCTTTGCAATGGTCTTTTAGTGTGGGTTACCTCCCCTTTGAGTACAAATTAAATTATTCTGTCAGGCAACAATAATACAGTGATATAATTAACTTGCTTAAAATACAATAATTTAAACTTTCATTAAAAGTGATGAGATTCTTTCAGTTAGGTTGCCAAGATGCATTTTGTTGTTGTTTGCTTGTTTGCTGTTGAAAAAGGAAATAAATCCTTTTTTTGGTTAATTTCCCCCTGGACTGGGGATTGTTGCTGTAATGAAGTCCAACTTCCAGGGTCATGCTTGCGAATGTAGTGACAAATAGGGACATCAGTAGAACGGGGAAATAACAGCCATTTTCTTAGTGGAACCAGAAGCATGCACATTTCACCCAAAAGCTGGTGAGAATTCGATGCAATATTGATTCTGCCTGAACACCGGTTCCAGTGGTGAGCTGGAATTACAATGAGAGATTGTGAAAGTTCTCCAAACAGAGATGGGCTGGTGAGGGGAATGCTTGGGCCCAGAGCCTGGAGAGCCATGGCTTTGGACACCTTTGTTCTGAAAAACTCCCTGACAGACAGGAGAGTTTTGTCTTGTACCTCAGGATTTCGTTGGGCTTTGGAAACTCAATAGTTCTCACTGACTTCTCAGTGCCGTGGTTGAATTGTGCCTTCTCTTGGGACAAGAACTAGAAATGAGCAGCAACTGCCTCCTCTGCTGCAGTCCTTTCCTTCTCAGCAGAATCTCAGGCCACCTCTGACTGTCTGCTTGTGACTTCTTTCCAGACCAAATCTCACATCTCACCAAGGAGGCAGGGAGGTGGAGGAGTTTGCTCTTCTCCTCAGTACACGATGCTTCTTGCCTGTGGATCTTAATAACAATTACAGAGGAGAGCTGCATCAAGCCACAGATGGGGGAAAAGGGCATTAAATAAAGATGATACTGGATCAAGCAGAGCTATGAGAAACTTGGCACATTTGATCCCTACAGGTTCACAGGAGCATCTTCAGCTGCGATCCACTGAACAGCTGCCAAAGACAGAAGTCACAGAGGCGGTTCCAGCCTGGGCTACAGAGGAGGAGAGGCCAGCTGCGTGCAAATTTCCCTTGTATTCACTCCCTGCCACATTTTTACGCACATTAAGGTTTATACTCCTCTCCCCTTTTACTTTCCAGTCTCTTACTTGAAAATATCAAAACAAAGTTTACAGTTTTCAATAGAGGGCAACAGTCCAGAATAGAATATAGTCAGCTTTCAGAGAGGTCTAGATAGACTGGTTTTGACTTCATAAACTAACCACAGGTATTTCTTTATTCCTTGAAAAATCTAAGGTGCAAGATGCCTGAAGGTATGAAGATTACACAATACTAACAGCTGGAAAAAGAGTCAGATGTATCTATAAGCATAAACATTGGACTAAATAAGTAGAGCTCTTGTAAAGAACAAACTGCAGATTTTGGGGAGGAATTTGTTTGTGCTGATCTGGAAGAATTTAGAGAAATGGAGCAAAGGAGTTAAAAAGTGCATATATGCATTTTTAATCTGGATGAATTTATTCTGTTTTCACATATTTTAGCAGTTATTTTAATATAAAAACCTAGCTTAATTTTTCATGGGGTAAAATTGCCATTTAAAAGGCAAAGAAATAAACCAGAAAAGTTCCAGTTTGAGAAAGGTGACATGGTGTCATGTCCCCACCAGTTCTTTCCTGCCTCTTCCTCACCTCCAAAATATGGCATATGACACATTCAGTCAGACACCTTCAATTGCTCTGAAAATCCATTTTTAGGTGAAATTTCTATTCATCTGAGAGGCATTTGCCTAGGCACCCAAATCTGGTATTGGATGTACAGTTCTGCTTCCTTCTTCTAGACAGCAAGTTCCCCATAATATGAACAAATCCTCCAGTGCATTGCCAGTGTCTTATCATCCTCTCCAAAGGAAAAGTTAGTGTCCTTTGCTTGGCCAGGTGTTGTTTTGTCTGGTACCCACAGATGCTGAGTTGTGTAACGCGTGCTTCCAAAATAAAAGGATCAGGCACCGAGTATTAGTCCATTTTTGTAGGTGTGAAGGAGCAGAATGGATGTCCTTCCCTAAAGCCATCAGGAAATCATTGCAGATTTCACCTTTCAGCTTAATCCTCATGTTTGCAGGAGCCATCACTTACAGGTTTAATTTAAATAGCTCCTTGCTCTGCTTATTGTCTTTTCTGATCCTTACTTTTAGTCCGACTGAGAAGGCAGCACTTACTCGGGTGTGCTATTTTGCAGTGACCCCTATTAAAAACAGAATAACAAGATGAGCTGGCAGAAGTGAACAGAAACTACAGTGGCTGGGCAATAACATTCTTCTGCCCTGGTGGACACTTGTAAAAAGGGTAAAAGATACAGCTGACCTTTTAAACTCTGATTAAGGTCTCTTCTGCTTAGGATTCCCTCAGGATCTTCTTCATTCTGTGCAATCTTCAATGTGTGTGATGGCTGGCAAGGAAATGCCTTGTTATATCTGCCTTAGTATTCAGCAAATATCCAACGGGCTGAATGCTACTCTAATTAAAACCTCTTTGCCTCAAACTTCTCTATGCATCAGCTTTCCTCTGTGACTGCTCTTTATGCCTTGGCATTATCTCAGATGTTTTCCCACCCCATTCCTTCTGCTGCTGGTGGATTTGTTACCAGTTCAGTAGGTCAGTGTGAGTTTTGCAGAGAGCAGCAGGACCAGGGGCTTGTCTGAGGGGCTCAATAAACACAAGGCTTTTCTCTGCAGAGCTCAGGGTCTCAAGTGCAAACAGCACTGGGCTTGCAGCTTGGGGCAAGGTAATGGGGGATGAGGAGTGAAATACGCTGTCATTATTCTGCTCCAGGGTAAAGCCAATCTCCATGGCAGAGCTGTGAGCAGAAGGTGCCCAGGGCTTTGCAGCCACTTGCAGTGGGGCACTTAGTGTGAAACATGCAGGTGAGATGGGGCAGCTTTTGTTTCTGGACGTGTTTGGTGGTTAGAAGTACAAAATGGGCCTTTCCCCAGACGTGGCAAATACCCCACGGGGTTTTGTGTGGGTTCTGAGTACAGCTTGAATGCATATGGAATTGCTGTCCTTTCTCAAATCCATTTAATCTGCTGTGATTGAATTTGTATCTTTATTGTACTACCTCTGAAAAAGCCCAAACAACACTTTTTCCTCGCTGTTTAAAGTGGTCAAGAGAAAAGGCAAGCTTAGGGTAGAGGTGAGGTATCATCCTCCCTGCTCTCTTGCATCTCCTGTCACCTTTTTATCGCTCAAGCTTTCATTCGGAAGTGGGAGAGGCAGAGATCACCAAGTACCTGTCATAGGGTGGTACAGATGGATTTGATTCCTCAGCACTGCAGCCACCTGTGCTGTGACAATGTATAATTAAAGACAGGAACATCATCAGGAGCTGTCTCTTGCCCCTAGCTCAGGATTAGTGTCAGAGAGGATTGTATCCTCACCGCTTTCAAGTCACCAGCTCCTGTCAGCTCTCATGGGCATCTTGAGGCTTTGTTGCTTCCTCATGCTTTGAGGCCTTCAGGATTTGAGAAAGAAGCTCAGAAATTAGGTCCTTTATTTAAAAGCTTTCTTATCCACCAATTCATTAAATATTATGTTTTTTTAAAAAAGGCTGTCAGGAAAATAATCCAACTGACATGAAGTCTTGAGGCCAAGTGCTAAAATTAAGTAATGACGTAAGCAATACTGAAATGGAGTGTATATTGGTTTCCTTGTATAACAGACTTATCTAGGTGTATTAATTTGCTGTGCAGGCACTCCTCTCTAGCCTGCCCTGGATGACCTCTTCCCCCAGCTAAGTTACAGACTGAAATTTAACTAAAATGCTTGAGAGGAACATGCAGAGGAGGCAATTTCCTACCAACGCCTCCAAGTCAGCACCCCAGAACACATTAGCTTTCCACTATTGTTGTTTTCACACACAAATTGCTCCATTTTCTAAGACTGACAGATTAGCAGAAAAAGCATGAAGCTTTTGCTGAAGAACAGTGAAAATTATTATATAAGGTTTGGGGCTAGTTTCTTTCTGGGAAAACCCATGCAAAGCATTATTTAGTATTTTGTAAGATTAATCTACATTTGCGTACAGACTGTGGGGCAGTTTTAGCTCCAGGTGCTCCCTGGCTCCTCTTTGGCCACACTTGGCAGTCAACCCAACCTCCCTGGAGCCCTTACTTTGCCAGGGCTGCTCTGGGGTGGAAATTTCATTTTTTCTGGTCAGCTTTATTTTCTAGGTAATTATTTTCTACTTTAGTCTCAGAGTTATTTGCTTAAATTACAGTAGAAGATATGGTTGAATCTCTTCCACTCTTTCTTTTTTAGTCCTGTCCTGCTGTGATTTAGTGGATGCTGTAAAACACAAATTTCTGGCTGGGAAACCCATGGCTGAGTTGAGGACAATGGTGGCTGAGTTTTACTCAGAAGGAAGCCTGTCCTGTTTCAATCCAGCTCATACTTTAAGAGTGCTTGCCACCTTCTGGTTTGGGAAAGGATCACAATTGTTTAACTCCGGCATATTGAGGAAATCAACTGTAAAGATGCTGGTCCTGGTTGTAATTCCCCTGAAATGTATGAGATTTTCAAGATATCATAATGCTGATTGGAGAGTTTTGAAGTGAAAGGATGGATTTTTAAATTTTTCTGGTTTTTTTTAGTCAGAGTGTAGAAATGACATCTGACAAGAAAGAAATAATAGAAATCTTTTAAATTAAATACTTAATTTGATACTGTTGTCATTGTTGGAGAATGCCCTTTAACCATTATGTAAAGCATTCATGAATGCAAGAATAATAGAAAATTAATTTTATAAGTGAAATAGGAACAAATCCTTCAAAAAGGAAAGAGCTTTGAATTTTTTTTTTTCTCACAAAGCTGCTTGCAGATTTTACCAGTCTCAGACACTTCTATTCAATCTTGTCAGCTGCCAGCACTCAGCCCAATTTCAGCAAGACCACTTAAGAGTATTATATGGGCCATTTGTATGAGAGGAGGGTGTGCATTATCTCTAAAAAAGCCACTTCAAAATTATGGGCACTCAGATAATATGAATAGCACTTCTATCAAAAATCACAGCATACCTTAGCCTGTGATCTGCAGTTTAGCCAGATGAAAGCATTCCACAAAACACATACATTTGTGGAAGGCTGGTACATGCTTATTCTAATGGCTGTCACATTTGCTTGGCTTGATGTAATTCATACTTAATTTCAGATGCCGCAGTTCTGTCCAAAAAACAGTTTCTACAGAGATCCTAATTGAAGGCACCAGAGTATCTGAAAACATTCCAACAGTGCGTGAAGCAGTGTGACTAACATATGCCACTGGATTGTTCAATTTGTTCCTTCCCAGCAAGGGACGATGGGCAGTGAAGCAATTCTTTTTGTTGTGCATTTTAATCACACACACATAGAATTACGTTTATATTGAAAAAAGCAGGTCAAAGCCAATGTTCCTCACAGAGAGGGAAAGGCAGTAAAGTTTCAATGCTCCACAATTCTTGGCAGTTCACATAAGGTTTTTGGCAAAAAAAATCAGTTGCTTTCTTGGGTCTAACTTGGTATTGTACATCTTCACACTGCAACATAGTCTTTGTTTGTCTTTGTTAATTAAAGCAGACTTTCCTGTACCCCTCCATCGAGCACAGCTCGAATGACAGCTGCAGTCCCAGCGAGGTAAGCAGCAGCCATTGCTGGGTATGGCCCACTGAGGAGATGTGGGAAGAGGAGGTGAAAATCGGAGGAAAGTTGGCAGGTGTGGAACGATTCAGTGATGTGGTGCAGAACTCCTTTCAGAGGATGCTACATCTCTGTGCGTGCAAGAATCTACAGGTAATACATGAAAAGACTGGAAAAAGAAACAAAATTAAGTCAGGACTTTCAGACAGCCCCAGCACGGCTTTCATGCAGAAGGGGAGAGTGGGAGGTAAAATCTGCCAATTCTTTCTGTGCTTCACAGGAAGGCAAAACAGTATCAGAGCCAGTGGGAATAAAGGGAAAACAAGGAGCAAGAGGTCTGTGAGGCACGAAGAACTATTTCTGCATGTTTTAATTTTGCAGCTTAAGTTCATTTACTCCCAAGCCTTCACTTGGGACAATGCTCAGAGTTACAATGGCATCTTGAGGATGAGCAACCCAGATGCCGAGGCAGAGTTAGCTGAAGAAGCAGCTGGCTGCTCACCCAGGCAAGCAAGTGATGACCATTCTCAAGTTTGCCCTAATCCATCACAAATCACTGCCAGGCCCATTTTGGAGCTGGGAGGTTTTGTCAGGGCTGCCTTCTCTGACCAGGAGACATGTCAGGTTTGTGAAAAGTGAGAGCATCACAGCCAGGCTAATTTATCCCTTGCTCCCTACCTGGATGAAAAATCAGAGCTGCTCATACCAAGACTCTCTTGACAGAGCCCTAAAATACATGGAGCTCAGAGGGAGCATAGGTTTGAAGAAAATTGCTCCTGCACAGCCTGCTGCTGTGTATGGCAGTGCTGATATCCAGGAGAGCTCTGCAACAGTGTGTGTGAACTGGGTTTTTCCCTCACTTTCACTGCGTAAATCAGCATGTTGTGTCTTTGTACTGGTTGAGCCAATTGTCCTGCCTTCTGCTCAGCCATACGAGAATTACTGATGGGAAAATGTGGCAAACTTTAACTTAAGAAGCTTGTTTGTTATACCTCAAGCTCCATTCATTTGCTAAACCAGAACAGGGGACATTTTTCAATGCATATTTGAGTTGACTGTTAATTATAAATCTGGCTGTCCATGTTATAGGCACAACAGTTACCTTTGAGCCTTCCCTCACTGTGCAGTTTCTAAATTCAGGAATTAATTCTCCTTCCCAAAGGAGATCAAAGTTTGTGACTGTGACAATAAAAGCTCCCTGCAGATCTGCAAGATCTCAGGTATCTTCCATCTCTACCAGAGCCTATCTAATGACGACTAAGAAACAAATTAATTTGCCAGAAGTAATATTTGTACTATACAGAGCAAAACTAACAAATAAATCTTTGGAGGCTGAATAACTTCTAATAATGACTAAAGTATCTGTATTGTTCACAGCATTTTTTTTTTTACATCCTTAAGATGTTTGCTGATTTCTCAGATTTATCCATGTAAATAATTTCTGCTCAGTAAATCCCTTTATAACAACTGTTAGAGTATTGTGGAAAGAAAATTTCGTTGCTTTGACTGGTACTAAGTTATACAGTATGTATCTACTCATTTGATTGAATACAATCCGGATTATGAGGACAATATATTTAAGATTCCCTCTTGACAAATGTTTCCCTTTTTATTTTTTAATACTTTTAAAGAAAACTAGTTTCCACAGATGTTCCTGCCAATTCAGAACTTTGGGCTTTATCACAACTGGCTGCTTATTTTTCGGTCAAAAAGGCCAGATGCAGGAGGCCAGGATTTTTTAGGGTCAATCCATAAAAAAGAAATTTTAGCTTCTAGCTCCTGCCATGCTGTTGAGCGTGCTTTTCATTTTAAGCATGACTGATTCCACAGTTTTTAGGTGACATTTGCAGGAGACAAATTACAGAACTACTGTGGAATCTGTTGGATTCCTCAGGACATATGAGGCAACATGAGAGGAGGTACCACAGCATGGTAAAATACCATTCCCATTAAAGGAAGGAATGTAGCTGGATTTATCTTGCCATGCCATTTGCAGCTGAAATGAAAAAGTGTCACAGATATTTAAGGCCATTGGATGATGCCAAATACATGCAAACTTTGTTTGAGATGCCTTCTATCTGAAGGAATCTATCTTCTGCCTGCTGTAACCTATCACAGAGGTGAAAGTGATTGTCAGTGAGTGTAGCCGTCAGCCAAAGGCTTCCAGGTGAAATAGAGCTCTCTTTCACAGCAGAAGCAATGGACCTGTGTTGTGTTTAACATTGCTACTAAAAGGCTGCACTGCTCTCAAGCACAGGAGTGATAGCACCTGAATTTTTAGGTGTGAAGAATAGTTTCTCCTGAACACATCCTAAAGCCTCTGGAACTTCACAGGAACATCCATGCAGGCCCTGAGAAGAGCTGTCTTGAATATGAATACATTACCTGCATAAAAATTATTTATGTGTGCCTTCCTTTAGACACACATAAGCACAGATGGAGACAACAAAGCCTCACACTTTTATACTTGTTTGGCTTTATTGCTCTTTCCTTCTGATAGTTGAAAAATTCTGTTCATAGTTCCTGTAATTTCATGTGAAAGTTATTACTTCATTTCCTTTAAAACAAGCCCAGAATTTATAAACAGGTTAGTTTGGCATTTTTTTGTGTGGAGTGTTTGGCTTCCTTACCTTAAATTTAGTTACTTTTCTTTCACAGGAGGGAGAAAAAGATATTCACTTTTCTCCCACTTGAATCCAAACTTGGATTTTCTTGGCTTTGAAAATTTTGAAAGTTTTTGATGATAGCTCAAAAAAATTAACATTTTTCATGCATGTCTACAGCTGCATCCACGTGTCCAAGTGCTTTGCATAACTCTCAGCAATTTACAGGAAGATCAAATTCTCCATGAGCTGACAACTGGAAATCATTATCACACACCATGGAGTGGTGTGCTCCAAGCTCACCGTGCCCTGATCCTCCTGACCTGAATGGGTCAGGTTGTGAAATATGAGTGAGTCCATGCTGGGAACTGGTGTTTAGAAGAATTCTATGATTTCCATATTTTTATGGACATAATGGTGTTCTAGCCAAGTCTTCCCACTCAGAGACATGCCAGAGGTTTCAGCATTGCCCAATAAATCAGTATCAGGCCCATAATTTGATCTGGGGTCCTCAAGAGGTAAAGAGGACACCATGGCTCTACACAGTGAATTAGGTGATTAGTGACCTCCACCAGTTAAGCAAATATTTTTACTCGCTTACCACTAGGTAAGTGGTTATTTCTGGTTTGATAACTTTTTCAGGTTAAGCAGACTTGCACTGCACACTGTTTTCTACACTGTGACTGCAGAAAATACTGCTCTGAGACAGTCCCTCTAGGCAGGACCTTCCAGTTGCTTCGAAGACTCAAGGTTACATCTCTGTAAAGTGTTTTTCTATGTGATCTGAATGTACAGGTCAGGATATTTTTAATTTGCTGGTCTTTTGCACAACAGAGACCTACTTACCGTATAAACTGTATTGCAGGATTTAACTCAACTACAGAATTGAGCTTTCATGTCCTAAATTCATTCACTGCTTTCTGCTCTTTATTGTGCTGTTTAGGTAAGCCAAGAATGATAGAAAATGAGAACTGGATTTCAAGCAAAGGTTTTTTTACTTCTCTCTACATCATCTTCAGCTATAACTACATAGTTCAAAAGGCATTTATAAAACTCTTAAAGAGACTTCCCATGTTCTTGAGTAGTTGCACTAGCTTTTTTCCAGAATATGACTCCTAAATCCTTCTTTAGGATCCCTGTTTTCCATGATATCATAACATACAATTTTGCAGAAGAGTTTTTTGAAGTTACTTGAATAGGCCAGATGATAACCAAATTATGTTAGATCCCTGTGCATCATAGTCTTGCCCTTACCTTTAGTTAACAGAACACCAGGCTTTGTCTATACTTTAATTTTTTTTTTTTTAATGACTTCTCTGATACTGTTTGATGAAACATATGACACAGCATAACCCTCAGGCAGAATCACCCCCCAGATAATCTGACAAGGAACCACCCCTTTTTGCTAATGATTTCCCACTTATAGATCTCTTTTAGTACCTTTCAGTCACTTCTTTGTCCATAGATTGTATTCTTCATAGGTTCTGATGTTTAATCAAACTGAAACAATTCAATTTCAAACACTTAAAAAAAAATAACATCATGGATTAACAGAAAGTACAACTGGGGCAAATAAAGGGATAATCAATTCTTTCTCACACTCCCAGACAGGATCAGCTGTACCTATACCTCATTCCAAGAATATTACATCTTGAGAGGTACTTTTATCATCCATTTGTGCATTCTTGTCAAAGTGTAAATTAGGTTTTGTGTGATAAGACCTTTTTTCCATAGAGCAATGTTGATTGACAGTATATATTTTTCTTCCTTACCCATTACACTTTTTAAAATGTCTTCTCATTTGAAGTGCTTTGCATTTGAACATCTTTTCAAATGAAGAAATGAAGAATTTTCACTCTGCACTGCAAGAAATTTCATCTACCTCCATCTAGATGTGATCTGGCTTTTAATCTCTAGCAACAATTACAGCTTGATTCAAAGATCATTAAAGCCAGCAGGAGTATTTGCAATTATTTAATAAGCCAGGTCTTTCCCACCTTTTAAAATGTTAAAATAATTGCCAACTGCTTAACCTGAAGAGAAGTTCCAAATGGGTAAATTTCATTCTACTGGGACAAAATAAGACCGGGAAAAGCTGGCAACAGTTGTCTTTCATATTCAAATAGCAAGATAAAGTTGGAGAATTAGATTCCCTCTTATAGTAACCACTTACAAAATACCCTTGGCTGCTGGAGAGAGAGATATGATCAGAAAGCAAAGTTTGTTGGTTAAGAAGACCAAAGCCTCAGACTAAAAAGCATCAGATAAAAAGCTTCTAAGAGACAACTGTATGCCTCAGATCCTGTTTTCATGGGGGAAATTTTGTTTCTTAGAGATATATACCCTAAGGATATGGAATAGCCTCTGAACTTTTCTTGTATTACCTCAGAGTAAACTTTCTGAAAACATCTTTGTGTGAATGGCCAAATATCCCCTAATATTATTTTTTTAGTCTTCACTATTCATTCCCCATCTTGTGCTGTAAACGCATGCCATATTGCAAACTAGAGACCTTTACTAATGTTTTTGTTTATTTGTTTGCTCCTAAAATTCATCTGTTTGATTAGATCAGCTTTTCCTGAGCAGTTTAAAAGAAATTAGTCTCCAAGCACCTAAAGTGACTAATATCTAAAGTATTATTGCCCATTTTCATCTTTCATATGGTGATTTGAAGATCAACGTGTCACATGCTACAGAACAGCAGGAAGTAAAATAAGCCTCATTGAAGGAAAAGAGCATGGATTTTGAGAAAGCAATTTCTTGATAACACCTTTTTTTATTTATGTTTCATGTTTTTCTTTGCTATTTGAAAATGAATCTGTCTAACCTTGGTTTGATACAATTAGTTAGCAGAAGTCAACATGTGGGAAGGAGAGGGTGAAGGGAAAAGGGCAGTTGCCAGAAATGCTACAAGTCTATTATTGAATACATAGCTCCTTACAACTTCAGCCTGTGAGGCAATTGATGTAATTTTTCTAGGAGAGCTTTTTCAGCTGGCTGGGAGGAGTGTAGGAGTGGTAACTGCAGTGTTTTCTACTTGGGATATTGGTATTTGCTTAGCTGGTGTTCTCATGGAAGAGTGTGGCACTGTCTTTGTGTAACAGGACAAGGACCTTGCAGCTGTGCCCGGGGAGCTGGGTGTGCAGCTGTGCAGTTCCTGCGGCGTGTGCTTCACAAGAGTTAACAGGTAGGTGACTTACAATTGCATATGTGGATATTCATAGTAAATGCACTTGTTTAGGCTGCTAAATGGAAGACAAAATACTTCATCTGGTAGCCTGATGAAAATAGATAACAGCATCTAAATGTTTCTCAAGAGTACAATTCACACCCAGGATCTGCAGTGCAATTCCAGCAGCGAGCGGGATTCAACACCATCAGCTCAAGGCATCTCAGACTCCAGAGCTAAAACTTCCTACCCTAAGGATGGTGATCCAAATCCTGGCTCGGACAGGGCTGCTCTGCAGAGAAAGCAGAACAGATGGAGTCTGTTCATGGGTCTGCCTGCAAGGAGTAGAGTTGGATCTGATGTCCTTATGCCAGCCAGAGAGTGAGCAGTTGCTGTCACCTGTGTACCCAAATCCCTCCCTGAGCTGCAGATAGCTCTGCTACCACACTGCAAACCACAAAGTAGAGGCTGTGACCATGGTTCCAGCACCAGCCTGGTAAACTTCTGACCCGGATACGTGCATATTTTGGTTGTGTTTATGGTTAGCCCTCAGCCCTTGAGTTTTTTTGCATAAGGGCAAAAAAGGGCAGTCATAGAAAGGAAGACATATTTGTTAAACAGAGACAGGAGTCATGGATAGATCTCTCTGCAAGGCAAAAAATTCTTCTTGAATTCTAGAGGTACATTTCAATCCAACCTAACTAAAATGGTTTTATATTTGTTTAGACACAAGTAAAATTAAAATTTCAGATTGCGATTGAACTGTTCATCCTGTTCTTTGTGCTTCACTGTGAACTTTCTAGTTTCAATGAAACTCCACAAGCTCAAAAAGAAGATAAAATATTCTGGGTTTTTTGTTTCTAATTTTGAGTTGGACTAAAGAAACCAGTTTTTCCTAAAGCATATGACTACATCTGTTTTTTAAAAAAGCTAGCAATCCTTCTTTCATTCACAACATGCTCATTACTGCTATGAAAGTTATAATGAATACAACTCTATATTGCATATCATTCAAATATGAGAAAAAGTATGTGAATTACAGAAGTTAAGTAGATGCAAATCCTTTAGCAGATGCATATAGCATAATTTTGCTGAAGAAGTATCACAGAATTATATTAAAATACCAGATGAAAAAAGACACCCCCAGCTTCCTCAAATAACAGAACTAACTTGGAATCAAAGAAGAAGAAAGCTGCTCTGGGTGAATTATAGGGTTCTCCCTGGCTGTATTGATCTTCGTTCAAGAATCTTCTCTCTTTCATCTCTTTAGCTGTAAGACCAGGGTTTTCTAAGGATGTGCATTTTTGGGGGCATGAGTAGCTTTCTGAAAGGAGTGCTGTAAGACCGACATAGAAAGACTGGACAAAGTCTGCTTCTCTTATGCCTCAGAAAGCTTGTCTGACTCTTTGAATAACTGTCAAGTCAATATATAGCACAAATAAATTATCTTGTTAAATCCTCAGTGAATATCCTCGCACTAATTCAAATACCTCTCACTAATGAATGAAAAGAGTATAGATGGGCAGATCTCAATGGATGAAAGCTATTACTGAAGAGTAAGAAAAACAAGTCCTATAATAGCTAAATATTTCATCTGCACTGAATGAATGATTTTGAAATGATGTCTTACTCGGAAACAGATGTTAGAGAGAAATTGAAGTGCTGGTAAATGTCAACAGAGAATCATCAATACCTTATTTTTCTTGAACTCACTTTTGCATGACTTACCCCCTACATTTCCTAATTGTCATTACTTATTTGCTAATGCTGATTTTGTGCTGCCTCATGAACATGTGACTTTCTTTCAGACTCTGTGGTCAACTTTAAAAAATAACTTTATGTATGATTTCTTTAAAATTCTACCCCTACTCAGTTACTAAATTAGTTAAATACTGATTAGTTAAATACTGATTCAGAGAGATTAAAGCACCCCTTTCTTGCTACTCTCACCTCATTCCAGCCCTCACTGGCTCCAGGACAAAGCCAGGACATTTGCATTGCTCTCCTCTGGGTGAGTCTGACCCTGTGTCTGTCTCACAGCCCCCACCTAAGAAACACCTTACCTGGCCAAACACCGCGGTGCTCCTGCAGCACGATTTGTCACAGCCCTGACAGGGACAGAGACCACAGCAGAACTGGACAGGCCTTTTGGGAAACCAGCCAGAGAACAGCCTGATCACCATTCCTGCTGCTGAGAACAACACAGAGAACCCATGGATGACAGATGTGATCAAATTCAGGCAATATTTCCTTCCTTTTCTTGTTTTGTTGGTAGCAGAAAGTACAGTCCCTGAAGGGCACTAACTTATTATTACAGTCAATTGAGTGTACTGAGTGGTTATGTCTCAAAATAGCCATGTGAGAATATATTCTAAGTCTTCTTGGGAGTCAGTGAGTAAACTCTAGCAATGCTGACAAGCCCATGGAGAGTTATTAAATGCAGAAATATACCTCTGCCACAGGAAATCTCTCAACCACAATTTCCTGAGGGTTATGAGAGCATTTTGGTAAAAGGATCATGATACAGTCATCTTGTTTTATGTTTTCCAGGAGGCATCTGCTATTGGCCACTGCTTGAAAGGAGGGGCTGGAGTAGGTGGATGCATCATGGAAATCAGAACTACTGATCTCAGTGAAGCTAATGAGAGCTTTACTGAGCACCTTGTTGGGAAAAGGCTTCTCTCAGAGCTTTCACAATGGCAAAGTATAATTACTGAAGTAAAAATTCTAAAATTTGTTAAGTATCAGCATTAGTGACTAGAATTATTTTAGTACTCAGCCAAGCTGTGTATGAATGAGCTATCTTCTCACTAAACTGGGGTTTTCTCTTAAACCATTCCTGTTACTTAAAGACTTCCCTGAATTGCTCAGTTATGGGGAGCACAATCTCAGATTTTCTGATTTTGTTGGATCCCAGTGTTAGTGCACTGTTGTGGCTTACAGCAAGAGCCAGTACAGCTTTTCTCTGTGGTCATTGCTGCAGACAGTGCTCACCTGTGCTAAGGAAGCAGAACCTGCCACTTTGGGAAGGGAAAGGAGAATTGCATGGCTTTTAGTCTCAGATACAGCAATCCCAGACACAGAGAGAAAGAGTTTTCCAAGAGATGTGGGACAATAAGGAAGATCTGTGAGGCAGGAAAACATCTCTCAGGAGAGTGGCTGAACAATTTGTCCATGGTCAAGAGATTTAAGATCTGTTTCTGTATGGATAATCACAGATGTTTTCAGACACCAGATTTTGAAACTAGTTTTATTTATTTTACCCACATGGAGTGAATATACCAGAAGAAAGGTGGGTATTGAATTACAGGACATTGAGAACAGTATAAACATACATATACATACATATATACACAAATATATATGATTATATTTGACCCCTCCTGCAATTTCCATGAGGTTCACAATCCCTGATCAAACTTTAAACCTACAAAGCCCAATATCAGCTAGGATATCCAGGATGAAATGGAGTTGTTCTTCTGCAGTGCTCATGACAATAACAGCGAATAAAAATTCAGACATTTAAGAATGCTCAAGCAGTCAAATAGTCTTCTTGGAAAAAGCCCCAGATATCAAAGAACAGGCAACAAACTTTGTCCACAAAATTTCTACAGTGTTTGTATTTTGCATTTTTTCCATTCACTCATTGTTCTATCTGCTCACATGCCATATAAATCCTTCCAGTGACCTTCTACCATACCTAAAATAAACTCCAGATTTTGGAGGACATGATCATTTGAAGGGGCACTTGACATGCATCACCGTTTTCCATTTCCAAATGTAAATAAAGTGTGGTTACTCCTGGTGCATGGTTTCGATTAAGATTCCTCTTCTAATTGCAAATGCAAAATTGGGAAAACAAACCTATTGTTTCCAAAACAGCTCACTGCCTCTTGCTTCAGCACATGAGCCACTCAAGCACATGGGAACACAGGTCAATTTCTTTAGATTCAACACGACTTCCTCCTCCTATATTGGTTTGCTTTTTCTTTTTCCCTAACAGGTCTAACAGAGCTGAACACACTGTTTATGCCATCCCAAAACAGATGTCTGTTACTTGAGCATAGTTCTAATTTCTATTTGAAATTTATAGAAATTTGCTATTGACTTTGGGTGGGAGATGGCTGGGGCTGAAATTAATGTGACAGACTGCACTTCTGTCTGAGTAATTCCTTGAAGTATACATAAATGCAATGAAATTCAGGAGTAGAAGCAATAACAGTTTTTTGAGGCAGATTGTCAGCAGATGTAAATGTTGGTAGGGTGGCCACAAAACTGGTGTGCAGGTGGGGTCAGTGGGCAACAGCACCCTTGAGACTGCCTTTGTAACAAAACTGCTCTTAACTGTAAGGGTTCAGTGAGAAAACACCCACATGTTCATAGAAAAAATGAAATTATTTTATATGAATCTGAACTAGCTTTGGCCACTTCAGTCTTCTATTTCTGCCCACACTTTCTCCCCAAAAGCCATGCCTCTGTCCCTGTTATGGCTCACATGCCACCTGGATTTCTGTTCCAGTGTCCCTGAGATGGTGCCACTGCTGTATACCTTCCTCCATCATCCATGTAAACTTTAAGTGTATAACCATCCTGGGACTGTCCCTGACAACCATGAGTACTTCCTCCTATGAAATTATAACCTCAGTTTATCTGCTTGTAAAAGGTATTTATGTAAAATGTAGAATGGTATTTTCTTCCTTTATCAAGCTGTTTGAGATTCCTGGGAATGAAATATATGACATAAAAGAAAAGCTGTGGATGCCCCATCCCTGGAAGTGTTCAAGACCAGGTTGGACTGGGCTTTCAGAATCCGGGTCTAGTGGGAGGTGTCCCTGCCCACGGCTGGGGGGTTAGAACGGGTCGTCTTTAAGGTCCCTTTCAATCCAACCCATTCTATGATTTTATAAAAGCCAGGACCTTTCTTTTGTGTGTGTCTTGGCCTTCCTTCCCTTCTCTCTTTACAACTGTTTTCCATTTGTGTGCTCAGTGGAGTGAATTCCTCTCACAATCATAACTCTGAATTAGGTCAGAGACCTCCAAACCCTTGGTCTACCTTTGAGCTATGCTATTTAGTGTTGAAGCAGAGCTGAGCATGGATCTGGACAAATTGTCTACTTGTCTTCTTGAAAAACATGGATTTTTATGTTTGTATTTTTTGAGCACAATTGCCATTAATTTTACACAGTTAATCTAAAATAGTCACAGGAACTGGCATGACATTTCAGGAAACTTTCCTATTTAATAGCATACTGTGCACAGAGTAAATAACCAGACCCTCTTCCAGTCCACTTTACAACCCACTCAGGTTACAAGGTTGGCTCACATGAGAACTTACTCTGAGTCATCCACAGAGCCTGAACTCACAACCCCTGCTACTGCAGTTATAATTTTCTATGACTGGAGCTGAACTACCAGGTTCATTGCCTCAGAGACAGTAAGAGCCTTATCAATCTCTTCTGCACTTCAGCCAATGGGAAAGTAAAAAACCATCATCATACCAAGTGTAACCCATGGCAGAAAAAGCCCTGGATCTGTTTTGTCAAATGTGTAAGCCTCACCTGTCCATTTTACTGTACAGCATCAAAAATCAGAGAACCTCTTCAACAAGTGCACCTGATCTTTTCAAGATGAATTCACCCCAGTCTACAGCTCATGCAAACCTACGTGATTTATCTCTTTAAAGCAAGACAAAACAGTCCTTTTCATTTCAGAGATAGTGAGAGACAGAACAGGGACCAAGGGATCCTTCAGCAAGAATGTTGTGTTAGTTGAATGTTAAAACAGTCACATTAAGCCTGAGCAATTTGCTAACAGATAAGCAGACATGGGGTAAGCACTGCAGGAATGCTAAAACCCCACAGTTATTTACAAATATATTCCTTGCAAAGGTGAAAAATGCTCCAGATTAAATTGTTCACCATTAAAAGTAGTCTCAACTAGGAGGAGTGGGTCAACATTGTGGGGGGAGATTTTTTTCCAAAATTCGACTGAAATTTTTTTAAACCAAAATCTGCCTTCCACGTTTTCAAGTTTGAGTAGCATGAACCACTAGGACTGGGGTGGAGGGGTCAGTTCCTCATGGCCAGGCTCGCCTACACTTGCACAATGGAGTCCTGGCTGCTTGGACTAGGCTGAATTGCACTGCTCAGTAAAAACTCCTTTTTCAGTCATCAGTTATGGTGAGTAGAACTCTCCTGCACTCTCTTACTTGATTCAGTCTGAATGTAACTATTGTGGCACGCACTGAGAGAACATTGTTTAGCATTTACTGAAAAGATTTCTTTTTCTTGAGCTCTCTTCTGCAGGTATTCACATACTCACCTGCGCTGAAATCTCAGTTGATTTTATTACATTTTATGAGCTGGGGGATGGGAGGCTAAAGTTGCTACCCAGTAACTGTTCTCGGTCTGGAGTGATTTTGAGATGAAACTCTCAGGGAAGAAACCAAAGTCCTTTGTAGTCACTGTCTTTGCACAATAATACAACCAAAAAATGGTATTAGAACAACATTTCACTGAGTTTAATGACTTTGCCTTGTTCATCTCTACAGCAGCTAATGAAACATTATGAATGCAAAGCAAATAGTGTGTTCAGGCTGGTTCAGTATCCACATGGCATTTGAATGTGCTGCATGAATTATTCACTCTGTTTTTGTTCACCCCCCATCATCCCTCCCCCATCACAGACTAAAGCTCCTTTCCTGGCCTTAGCAGACTCCTCTAAAACTGTTCCCCTTGCACTGAGGAAGGTTTCATTTCTAGTGTGTCAAAAATATATGAGCCAGGTCACCCAGTAAAAGTGAAAGGATAAAATATTAATATGCTCAAGTAAGGAAGGAGAGAGGGGAGGAGCTGGCAAACTTCCTCCCCACGTGAGTGAAGGTTTTCTTTCTCATTTTTTATTTTTCAACAAACTATGCCAAGAGTGTTGTGCTTTTCTGTACCCCTGCTCCTTCTTCCCATTTAGCTTATAAAAGCTGGATACTGTGTTGAGCTGCTCTTGAGGCAGAAACTGCCTGTCTGGCATAACCCAAATTTCCTCAGAATCAAGGTGTGCTTATTTATGGTGTTAGCATTCAGAACCAATCCAGTTTTGCATCAGTATCAACTACCCCCCCAACACCTTTCCTCTGATCTCAGTTGCCAAAAGTATGGTGATAATTGCTGTTTGACCTCTGTGACCCTTTTGCTAGTTTTTGCGGCCAGAAAAAAAAAAAAAGGATATTCAATTTTGACTTCAAAACAAACATAATGTGTTTTTCAGCATTGACCTGCTGTTTGCCTGTTAGAAGGAGGCAAATATTTGTAGTGATTTGGAAGGCACACAGAAAACAGATTGATAGAGAGTCAATCAGCATGCCAAACACCTTGCTATTTGCTTACCTCACCTACAGGAGAGATGATAATTTTGTCACAATCTCATTTTAATCTCGATTACTGCAATGAAGATCGTGTTTCTCATATCTTATTTTAAAAATTTCCATGGTTTTTAGAGTCATAGGGGTTCCAGCCTGACAGACCAAGGTGTATATTATATATCACAGCATTGATGGCCATCAGAGAAAAGCTAGAATTAGGAGGCAAGTAAACACATTAATTGACTGAAAAGCCCTTGGGCATTTTTAGTCAGGGAAGATGTAAGAAGTGTGAGTATGATGGGGGTGTGGAATGTCTGGGGTCCTGCCCCCTCACTAGGAACAAATCAGAGGGGTACAATTGACTCTGCATTGAGAGAGCTTGAAAAAATCTATTCCTCTCTTGGGACTCGTGGAATTCAAAGGTGCAGTAAAGTTGGATAGATGAATGGGAGATAAAGCTTGAGTGATGGGAAGCCATCAAGGTTTTATGCCCTGTGTGTGGAAGTTTTACAGTATATACCACCCTGAAGCAAGCTTTCCTGCAAACTCCAACAGCCTTCTGTTCCTACATTTCTCCATACTTTCTCATCTGAAGCTACTGTTAATTGTGTGCTAGTCCCTGTGCTGGCCCTGTTTGTGTCAGTCATTGCAGGTGTGCCATGATAGCTCATCCTTGCACTATTCCTCCTTCTGTCAAGGTCTCTCCCAAGGCACTGTAACAGGCTGCCCAGGAAAGTGGTGGAATTGAAATAAAACAACCTTCCCTGGAAGTTTTCCAAAAATTCATGGATGTGGCACATTCAGGGACATGGTTTAGTGGTGAACCTATCAGTGCTGGGTTAATGTCTGGACTTAATCTTAGAGTTCTTTTCCAACAAAAACAATTCTATGATTCTAAGACACGAATGGTAACACAAAACACAATTCTGACTGTAGGTTTCTGCTGCATCTCTGGTTCTTGGGATGTTTCAGTGCAGTTCAAAATATGAAGATTGAGCAGATGGACTTGGAAGAAGGAAAATAACCTGTCTTGCTAATCCTCCTTTCCCCTGGACTGTATATTTGCTACATTATTCCTTATTATTGTATCAAGCTTCAAAGTAGAGCCAGAGAGACCAGAAAGCAGCAGCAATCATCTGCTCCAGGTGTTCCATTGCTGCCTTCTCAGCTGTTATTGTTCCTCCAGGCAGGCAGCATAAAGAATGTGGCATGTTTATTAGCTCACATTCAGCTGTGCCTGATTGATACCTACACAATAGTGCAGCAGCTTTTTACAGCTGTTTTACTTTCAGTGAAGGATGCTGTTTTAATTGTCATAGTCAGCCTTTTGTTGAACGTTTGTGTGTTGCTGAAGAACCCAGGGTTCCACGGTAGCTGTTACTGCAGGATTAATGAAAGGCATGTTCTGTTTACACAAAACTGACACTGAGTTAAGTGACTACATAGAAAAAGAGGATCTTTTCTAATAATTGCCTGAGGACTGAAGGCAAGGAAGTCAAAACTGCAAGCATCCAGGGCCTGTCTTATAAGGAATTTTATTTTTAGGCAGGAAATCTTTTACTCTTTTGAGAATTATGATCATAATAGTTGCTCTTAACCATTCTAATGAAGACATATAATAGTGATACTGTTTTAATTATTTTACAATAGTGCTTAAGAAATGCAACAGAGTTTCATGTGGAAGTAGGTTAATTACCCAGATCCATCACAGAAATGTTATATAGTGCATCCCAATATAATCATCCTTGAAGTCGAGAGACATTTTCCATCAAATTCGGAGTTGTTTAGACTAGCCTTAACATCTTCAGATTTGACCCCTAATTCTTATTTCTTCACTTACCCTGATGGTGACGGAGGTGAAAATAGAGAAAACAAAGAGCTAACAAAACTTATTTGACACATATTTAAAATATGAAAAAATAGCTATGAATGGCAAGGCATCTTGTCTACAAAGTAATTGTTCTATTAAGTCCTCCTCTCCAATGATGTGTTAGGATCCTAAGGCATCAGTCCTGTGCAAGTCTAATCGCTGGTTCTCATCCAAGAAAAGCACTTAAACACCTGCTTAACTTTAAGCCCGTGAATGCTCCTGGCAGATGTCCTAAAATGTGACTGAGCTGAAAGCAGAATATTCAGCAGCTAAAAGGTACTGTCCTATTTAATGACTGTTGCTGATGCAAGAAAGAGACACTAAATTCATTCTAAAGTGTTACCTAAAAAGAAGTAGAAATAATTCATTGTTTTAATGCAATCTCTAGTAGTATTAATTGCAGGAGGAAACACTTGGAAAGAGCAAAGATGTGTTACAAGCCTACTATAGTTGAAGAATAAATGCCCACTTTGTTCTTTTATAATTATCTGTCAAATGAGCCCTCAAAGCAAGCTCTAGGCACTTCAGAGACTTGAGAAAAACTGTGAGGAGCTACAAAGATTTTGGTGGAGGTCAGGTGTGGGAGAGGAATGGAGGCCAGAGAGGTGTCTCCTTGTCCTGGGACAGATCATTGCCTCTTTCTGTCTCCCTCTTTCTTTGACCGAAGCAGCTAAATCTGACAGTGCAGGCAGAACTGTTGCAAGATTTGGCTTCTGCCTTAATTTTAGTAGCTCATCACTTCTGCAAAGTGATCTACAGGATGCTTTGCTCACACGTGATTTGTACAAATTATGACTATGTCAATACTCCGCAGCGAACTGGCAAAAGAGAACAAATGACACAAAGACAGGTGATCAGCTTGATTTTGTACTTGACTGCAGTAACAGTGAGATAAGTTTGCTGCTGCTGCTGCTAGCTACATGCTTCTGCTGATAGCAATTTTGCTGGCAGAACTTGTGCATTAGGATGTGAGAATCAGCAGCTTTATGGTGAGCACAGAGGCAGTAGCTATAATCAGAGCCATTTCCTCTCACTAGCCCTATCCTGGAGAAAGTCATCTCTCAGTTTTTAAAGTTGTACTTATTGTCTTCAAATCACAAATAAGATAAATACTGTCTTTTTTAATCGGAAAACCCAGAAATCTGCATTTGCTGGCATAAGATAGGAAATATATACATGACACAAACTGGCTGAGCTCTTTGAATTGGACTCATTAAAATGAGACTGTTTCACGTCACCTGTCTGGGTTTTGCTGACATTTGGCAAATGTTCAAAATCAGTTGTTTGACTCAGAGAAAATTTTGTTGGATAATGGCATGATTTATTTGGTTAACCTTACATGTCTCTGCTGCATTGGCACAGACTATTAGCTTTCATCTTGGAAGTAAAAGAACATTCCTATTACTCTTATTTCTTCTTACATCCAAACAAAAGAGTCTCCATAGAGGAGAAGACACATCTATTCATTTCATTTAAAGGAATCTCAATTTCCTCTCTTTTACCAGCTGAAATGTCAGCGAGGGTTAATGAAACAAAGCAAATGAAACTCAGTATATTTTCTTAAACTCTGTTCACATTGCTCAATCTCAGCCTTTCTGTGGAAGTCAGCAGTTTAAAACCCCACACATTGAATATTCATAAGAAAAGGATTTTAGAAAAGGATAATTTTGGTTATTTGTTTAGCCAATATTTCATAAAAGGGAAGTGAAAGGAGGAAAGGCATCATCCTTCTTTTACTCAACTTGTTAGTCATTCACCATGAGCATGAGCACGTTTGTTCAATGATTCATGGGGAGAGAGCAGTCTCAGTAGTGAGAGGAGTGGATCAAAACCTACATGCTGCCAACACAGTTTTTCAGCTCTTCTGAGTCAAGCAAACTCCTGGAAGTATGGGTAGGTTCTCAAAAATAACTACAACAAATGTGACAAATGTCTTAAACACAGACATTCAAAAATAATCCTCACTTTGATGTGATGAAAAGTCTGTTTCTCTTTCCTTCTTTCTCCCTTTTTTTCTCCTGTTCCTGCCATACACTTTATCATGGGAGAAAAAAACCCTACTGGCATGTTGCAATTACTGCCAGATTGGGCTTTGATTCTGAATATCTCATATTGCACACTGTGCAAATAATCCCAAATGAGAATCATACAAGATTCTCACAGCTCCCCTCACCCATCAGCAGCTGACATCTGATATCTCTTGTATAGGTAATTAGTACTCATCAGGGGTAGATCAAAGTAGGAAGCCAGACTAGGGTTATGTAAACTGCCTAGATGTGGAGAATAGTAAGAAGTCCTATTAGTTGGAGAGAAAACTGTGGCAGGAAGCTGGGAGGTGGGAGAGCAGGGAGCAGGTAGGGGAGCACTCCACCTTCCACAACCAAGGCTCTGCTGGAGGATGAAATCAGATCAGCAGTGTCATGAAATCACATCTGGTAGCTGTGATTCACACCAATTAATGCTTCAAACACCCCAGCTCTCAAAGGACAGTTGGCAAACCCTACATAAAACACTGTTTCCACAACTGTTTTTCTCTACATCCAAGTTAGAGTGATAAAGATGTGGAGGTCTCGATGAGTATGGGAATGTAACATCACCTCCTAAAGCTGATTATTAGGTACAGGCAGCAGGGCTGAGAGGCATCTTTGTGTAGGTATGGTGAAATTCCACACTACTGATGGGAAAGCTGTGGCTTTTTGTGCACACTCTCTCCCTTAAACCTTACTTGCAACAAATGCGTATTTATGGTATGAAAAATGAAAAAAATAGAAATTTTAACTTGCTGTTGCTACTGTACCAATTTTGACATGAATTTGAAACATTCAGTGTATTCATAGCTACGTAAGGTAGAGTTAAATAGCACATTCTTTCATTAAGAAGCCAGGTATGATGTGATCATCCAGTCTGTCTTCCATATAGGACAGTGTAAAAAGGCTGAATTTATTTCTGTTTGAACTAGAACACCTTCAGCAGTACATTTCAAGCTCCTCTGTAGTTTACCTATAACACACATCTGCCTATTTTTCGTACATAGGAGTGTTCTAGTATCACAGCCATTACTAAACTTATGGCATATTAACACACCTGTAAAGAGATGTGATATCACTCTCACTCCTTTAAATCAGCTGGATAAAAAATGAATTACAGAACCTCCAGCTTCTTGCCAAGCTTCTATTGTATTTGGGGAGCAAAATGGAAAGCTAAGTCAGAATTTATTCAAGTAGAGAATCATAGAATTGAGACTGTAAACCATAGAATTGAGACTGAACCTCTGGAGAGGATCTAGTCCAACCCCACTGCTAAAGCAGGTTCACCCAGGGCAGGTTGCATAGGATCACGTCCAGGAGGGATTTTGGGTATCTCCAGGGGAGACTCCACAGCCTCTCTGAGCAGCCTGTTCCAGTAAAGAAGCTTTTCCTCATATTCATTTACTTCTGAAACTATTACTTTACATTCACCACAGAAAACCTGATCACCCCAAGGGATTTGATAATAAAGAATTTGTGCATTAGAGCCAGACAGTGTAGGACTTTTATAAAAATTGAAGGTATGATTAAATAACTTCTCTTGGATTTTTTATTTTTTCTTTCCAAAGAGCACAGTTATGCATTTATAACACAAGATACTTGCTCACCCATTTCTGGAACAGTCTGACTGCCCTGACAAAGTACCATTTGACCTCTTTCCTGGCTTTCTTTCCATAAGTAAATATCCCATAATATTTGACACTGTTTCCAAAAACATTACACCAGTATATTACATTAAAATTTTCCTAGATGCAAGTTTCTAGAGTTCCTTTTATAGACACTCAAAGTTTGCTTCATGTAAGTAGGTATGCACCAGTGTCACAGAGCAGCTAGGGAGGAAAAAAATTATTAACTTTATAAAGTTCACTCCTGAAAATCAGCTGAAGAATTTCTGACTTTTAGCTATTGATTAAATTCTCAGTGATGGCTGAAGCAGAGACAGGACATAATTAAAACACTCAGTTGACAGATAACATATTTTCCAATTTTCTACAATATCATGAAGGTCCGGGTATGTCTGAGACCCTTCTTGGTTCTACGGAAAGAAGAAAAAAACCCAGTATTTCAGCAATGCCCTTTTCTGTGACCTATTTCTTTTCCTAAAAAGACTGCAGTGATGCACACCAAAGACCCATCTACCACAAAATCCTTCATAAATCATCCTTGTAAGCACAAGTCAAGTGACCCTGTGGTTTCATTCATTGAAAAGAGGTTTAAAAAGATTTGCTTAGTAAAGCAGTGAACAGGAAAGATAATTCCCCTGTCCATCCAATTGTTCATCTTTGTTTCCCTGTATTAACTCAGATTTCCCTGAACCTTCTCCTTCTATGTTTTCAGGGAATTCAGGATGGCTTCATATTCAATTATTGCCTGAATCTTAAATTATTCTTAAAACAATATTGTACCAAACAATCCCAATAGTGTTTGCACTCTGCAAATGAAGGGTGCTGTCAGGATACACTCTCCTGTCATAGGTGCCCTCGTGGTAATCCACTGTCTGGCTTATCAGACTCTTAAGAGGCAAGAAATGTGTTAGACTGCTAACTTCAAGAAGAAATTATTTGGACAGAGGCAGGCAGAAAAGGAAAAGAAAAATGAACAGGAAATGTGAGAAAAAAAAAGAGAGCAAGGAAGCTTTTGTAGTCAACTGACTCAAGGAGAGGAATAAGCACAGTTTTTTTGTTTAAAAGCGACTCCAGGTGCTGTAGCTTATAAGTGCAACGATGAATGAATAGAGCAGATGCTGTTTGTGTGAGTGTAGTCTATACATTCACTTTTTCTTTTCCTATCTTTGGGCACAGGCACAGGGCATCTGTGTGTCTTGAACTGGTCAGAGGTCCCTTGGACTCTATATATTAAATAATTAAAATCTCAGAGGATACAGACAGCTAAGCTCTGGCAACAACTTCCAAATATGACTTGATTGGAAGTGATAAAAAATGTTCTTTGAAACTATCCTTTCATTGAAACTTGGCTTTAAATACCATAGGCATTTTTATAGAAATACATAAAATCTCTGCTCAATTGAATATGGGTTGTTTTTGGGTTTTTGGGGTTTTTTTAAAATTTCAAATGTTGCCTGTTTTGCTTTTGTTTTTTATGAAAAGTTAGAGGAAAAAAGACAAAGAAATATGCAAAACTACCACAGCAACTATGATTGTAGAATATTTCTCAGAGGAAATAATTATCATTAAACCAGTTTCACAAATCATCACATCATCTAAAATCAAAACACCACTGACTGCAATCAAACTTTCCACCACACCGAGGAGTCTACCCAAAAAGCTGCAGATACCACTGCTTTCCTTGTCTAACGCAAGCCCAGTGTCTGCAACAAACAGATGTGTCAACAGCCAAGATCATGTGCACTTTACACAGTGCCTTTGTACAAAGGTCAAAACATGGTGGGTTTGGATCTGAAACAACTGTGGCATAATACTTGGTTCATTAAAGGAGCTTAATACCCAGACTGATGATAATTTATGACTTTATTTTATTCCTCTACCTAGAATTTTTAAGAATCCAGTCTCCTTCTAATGCCAAGAAACCATTCCATAAGAAATCAGTCCAAAACTCATCAATGAAGTACTGCTGTTTGACCTACCTGGAAGGTTTCTTCAGGACAGCACATCTTTGGTCAACAGAATAGTTTTCTAACTTCCAACATACATACATGGACAGCTTATTTCCTCCCACTCATCACTTCCCATACACTCATCTTGCATTGTAGTTTTTCTAAGCTTTACTCTCTCATTTCCTTGGTACTCTCTTCAATCTCTAATGCACCTACTGGCAGCACCCACTTAATTCTCCCCCATCTCCATTTCCTCAACCAAACAAGCCAAACATGTACAGTTCCCCAAGACAGGGGCTCTGTTTTCTTATTTTCAGAAACAGCTATCTTTGCCTGTTTTACCCTGGATGCATCTTTCTGAACCCCAAG
Source organism: Platysteira castanea (assembly GCA_013397175.1). Classification (NCBI taxonomy): domain Eukaryota; kingdom Metazoa; phylum Chordata; class Aves; order Passeriformes; genus Platysteira; species Platysteira castanea. The sequence goes on along the minus strand of VYXC01004305.1, from coordinate 640,368 downwards.
GGTCTGGTGCTGCCTTGCATTTGAAGGTGGTTTGCAAGGGACCTGACCATGCATAGATCAGTCTCTGTCCATCCTCCTTGGAGGAGTTTCTGCCACAGTAAATGTAACTTACACCACCTCTGGCTCCCTCAGCAAAAAAGACTAGGTCATTTGTAGGATAAATAGATAATCATAACAACTCAACAATCACCACAAACATGTCTTTTTTTTTTTTTNTATTTTTTCTTTTTTTTTTTCTTTTCTTTTCTTTTTTTTTTCTTTTTGACATATCCAACAGCACAGGAAAGTGGAGAGGGTGTTGCTGATGCCATGTTATGTAAGTATGCATATACGTGTTTATGATCAAATGGACCCATTGCTTAAGAACACTAATTTATTATACTCCATGGTCATCAAGGCAAATTGAGATTTGAAACACAACTAGAGATTCAGGTATATACCTGACATGCACTGGCTTTCACCATGTGCCCCTCCTGCCTTATCAAAAACCAATGATAACACCACAACAAGCAAAAAAATTCCCTGACCTGACTGCTCCTGAAGTGTGGTTATTTTATTTAACCTACTTCAAAGGCTGATACTGAGCCAGAGTATTGTAGCAGGCTGAATATCAATCATTCATGATTACATTGCTCTGTACCTCTGGGGGTGGATGTGAAGATTTTTATTGAAGTTCTAGGCAGTCGTGAAGAATTGTACTCTGACATCTAGTGCAGGCATTTACCTGATTTCTCATCTCTCAGGAAAAACTCTGCCTGCTGCTGTCCACCAACACGTGTAAACGAGGCAGGGCTGGTGAGGAACATACAGTGGTGGGCAGTGCTGATACAACTCTTTTTTTAAAAACTCCATTTTTTACTCTCTTTCCTTAAAAAAAAAAAAAAAGAAACTGCCTAGAGGGTAACCATGGTGAAGACAAGCCTCTCAGTGTCAGACGAAGCTGAAAGTTGTAATGTTTTTTGTGTGTCTGCAAAGGGCTAGATAAGAACTCTTGAGTGAACTTTATCTTTTGTTTCGATGATGTGTTAATTCAGATACCCAGGGATAACAATTTATTGTGACGTCCTCATTTTTCTCTCAGATTGTAGTCTCTTTCATGCAGACTCTCTCATCTTACCCTTCAGCTCTCTGGTATCTGGGTGCCTTCCCAGCCAGCAAGCAATCCCTCCTGGCATAGTCCAGTCTCCCTGTGTCTCCCTCTCCTGGGCTGGGGACCATTTCCATGCTGCTGTGCCAGCTGCCAAGGCACTCCAGGTTGACTGTGTTCTTGCATCACATCCCTGCCATCGAGCCAAATTTACAGTCTCAACTGAGACATCAGCATGTGTGAAATCTGTTTGCTCTTGAGGCAGATAAAACATTGCAGCAGAGAAGCCGCAGCTGTCAAACCCCCTTCACACTTCAATCCACAGCGTAAGGGTCCTGACCCCTCCACCACAAACTCAAACGTGAGTTAAAACCCTTTTCATGCCTTCATCGTTGAACTCTGAGCAGGGTGATGGATGCACAGACATTCTTGGGGACTCAGGTAGAAGTATGTCCTGAACAACTTGCAGGCACTATGGAACAACTTCCTCACCAGTTTCTCAGATGTGGCTGACTGCACAAATGCTTTCACTGCAAAGTCAAACAACATAGTTTCACTTAATGTTAAGGATGTTTTAGGCTGAGCTGAGTACACTAACATGAGGCAGGAGAGATGTGAGACTGAACTAACTGATGTTTGGTCTGGAATGCCAGCTAGCAGATGAGTGGTGAGTTTTGGTTCGTTGGTTTTTGCCGGGTTTTTTAATTTGTTTGTTTGTTCATTATTTTCCAGGCATCTGTGGGTCTTACTGACTAGGTGAACACTTCTACTGTGGCTTAGAAAAACAAGTTAAAATAAACTGATTTCACCAGGGTTTAAATTAAGTGAATTTTGTCCTCACATTCAGTTCTCTGCAGCCTGCCAAGATGCAAAAGGCAATTTGCTCAGCACTGGGCATTATGGAAAGATGGCATGACGCTCTACCTGTTCTACATCTAGAGACTTGCAACAGGTATGAAAACAGTTCAGACATGGCCATGTCAGGGCATGACACTTGTATGGGCTCAGGATGGTACCAACATAATTTGGTAGATCTATTTTGTCTTTTTTTACAGACGGTATCCTTAGGGAAGATGTCCTTCACTAGGGAAATAGAGGAAACTGTTTAAATAAACCTCACCATGGAGTGATAGATATAGATATAGACAAAGATATATACAAAGTCCTAAACATAACAACCAAGCCTAGACAGATCAGTATGAACTTCAAGCTTCTCACTGGTGGGGGACCAAGGTGAAGTCAGTAAGCCAGAGCAGCTCTCCTTTGTGGCTCTGCATGACATACCCTGAGGAGTTTGGGAGAGTAATGGTTGCAAACAGGTGGAATGCTCCTAATGTCTCTCCCACAGACTGTTGCCTGCCAGCCTGTTTAGAGCTCTACCTCTTTTTGTCCTCATGACAACACTATTTATTTTCAGTGGTAAAAATGGGAATATGTATTTTTAATACATTTTTTTTCCTCCTTGGCAGCTACAGATTGAGAAATGCAGAAGAGCAAATAAGATCTTACTCCTTTTAGGCATTTGAAGAAAATGGCTTTTAGAAAGGCCACATTCCCCTCACTAATTGTTTCATATTTTCTCAAGGTCTAGCAAAGGACTTGAATCAATAATAAATTGCACACAACAAGCTAGACAGGTTAAGTAGGCTTAGAACTCTTGTCAAAATACATGACATTGCTTAACATTATGGAAGCAAAATAATAGTAGTACCCCATAAAAACTGCATTAGGAAGGAGATAGAATAACACAGGTCGTGTTAACTTACTGCATAAGGGAAAGGAGGGCATAACATCTTTTTCTGGTGAGAATTAGGAAACTATGTAGTTCAGAGGCTACAAAGAGACCTCAAATATCTTAGATCAGAGGTCTCAGGTGGTCCCATGTAGGCAAACTGGTGGACCCAGATGAAGTTGAACTGAGAAATGGCAGGACGTTACGTGGATGCTAGGTCCAGTTGGACTAAATGCAGTTGCAATGGTTGTGATTTTATCCTGTGTTTTGAAAAAAAGAAGGAAGGGAGGAAAAGAAAGACAGAAAGAACAAAATATATAAGGTAAGTAAGGAAGAAATAACAAAGAGAAATAAGCAAAGTGGAAGAGATTCATCCTAGTCAGACTTAAGCCTTCCTTCCTTTTTTTCCTGTCAGTAGTGGATGATCATAAACCAGCCAGAAGAAAGGAAACAAGAAGGGCAGGAGAAAGAGGGAGAAACTGTACCTTCAAGCTGTACAGGGTTGCTGTTCTTGTGTGTTCTACATCTGTGCCACTGATACCCGGAGTACTTCACTCCACGCTAAGGAAAAGCAGCAGTATCAAAAGCTGCCCTTGGCCATACCAGAATTCAATCCTGCCTGTGTTGGAGTGACCTGTTTTGTGATCTGCTGCTATGACCTTGCTGCTGATTTATGGCTTCTTGCCTGAGACAGTGTAAAGAGTCATAAAAAGTTTTTCCTTTTTTTCTTTTCAGTTTTATACTGCTGCCATCAATAGCTCCTCTTTGGATGTTCTCTGCAAAGCCTGTGAAATAAACCAACTCCCGAGCTTCTTGACCCTTTTATTATTTTCTCTTCTACTATCTTTTTGTGCCATGTAGGAACCATAAAAGAATAAAAACTCAGCAAACTCTCCTACCAGTTCATGATGCACTCTAAGTACAGTTTTACAGCAAGTTTAATGTTAATGAGCACCAATTACTCTTGGAAATCATCATAAAAGGCATAAAAAGGCTGATACTGTATATTTGATATACTCTGGAGGCCATCTCCAAGATGGAAGTGCAGTTTTCAGAAACATCCACAAATTCCCTTCATGGGAAGATGGTAATTTCTGAGTACATGCTGCCTTTGTAGTTTGGGCATGCATCACATTTATGGGCCAGACCAATACTCATCTTTGAGAGGATGGAATTTTCTCCCTTCTGTAATAAAACAAAACAAACAAGCAAAAAAAATCACTTTACTGAAAAGATGTCTTCAAGATTGTTACTGTAAAATGCCATCATTAAATGTATAGGAGATAATCAGCCTTTCTTCTCTATTTCTCAGTTGTGCAGAGAAGGCTTCTTTCAGAAAACAATTGGAGTGGCATAAAGTGAATAAGCAAGGCTGAGAAATTGTTCATCGTTCTGTTAAATTATATTAATTATAAAAAATAACAACAACAACAATAATAATGTCACAGAAATCATAATTTATAGGTGGTAATTCACACCACAGTTAAGTTAGTAAGACTTCTCAGGGTTGTAAGAACCTGCTGAGCTGCCAATACTTATGGGACAATCCCATAAACATGTTGCAAATTCCACAAACATTATACCTCCAAGCCAAGACTTTTTAGAAATTTCTAAGGAATATTTTATTTCTTAATTAAGAGTCACAGCTGTCGTCAGAGGCAAAAAAGGTATTTAAATGACAGATAATACTTTTCTGCACCTATGGTTTTTTTGTCTCCAAGGTAGATAGAAATGGACTTTCATGCAGCTGCTGACAAATTTATGCCCATTGGTTTCCTTCAGAACAAAGTCAACATTTGCTATTCATCCATGCACTCTTACAGCAACTGAGTTTTTTTAAGGACGAACGTATTTATAATGCACAAGCTCAGTCACTTATGTTTCATTTTCTTCTTAACTTTTACTTTCATGAGATCCTATTCTGCAAAATGGATTAGATTGCAATCCGTCTGGATTTGCCTCAAATCTAACCCCTTCTCATATACTTCACATCCATTGCTCACTGTAATGCCACAACCTTGGCAGTAATTGTATCATCAAGATAACAAGGTTCTGTCTGTCCCATAACAAATGCAGTCTAGAAAAGTAGTATAATATCCAGTAAGTAAGGATTAATCTTTGAAAACCAAATACATTTGTGATAGCAGAGCTTTCTGCTGAATGCTCATAGGCACTGGGGCAAGTTGGATTCTTCAGATTTAGTGTCAGCCCTTATAGTCTTCTCTGTGCAGCTTTGAAAATATGTCATTCTGTAGCACCAGATTCTCATTTTTCAAGTTGTTGTTTAAATAAAACTATTAGTACTTTCTTAGGAGGTAGGATTTTCAGCCTGTGATTAAGATTTGTTAAAAAAACGAGCTCAAAACTGATTTCATGAAAGAAAATGTTCCATGGACATCAGAAAATGAATCTGCATTGATACAATAAGCTTTGCTTTTCACATCCACTGAGGGGAAACCCATGTATTTATCAGATTTGCTGCCTTTCATAGTTCTTCTGTGAAAAGTCTTGCTTTCACATATGCAAGTTTTATGGATATTCTACCAGTTACGGACACAATCTACAAGAAGCAAAAATTCCAGATATGTTTTCCATGATGTGCCTGGTTTTTACTGGTTTAGTCCTTTTCTACTAACAACATATGGAAATAGAACCTAGAAATCATTTGGGGGCAGGGGAAGCATATGCTGGAATTAATATTGTTTATGACAATTGATCCAGTGCACACTCTCTATCAAAGAGCAGCAGCTTTGTGCTCCGCAGTTGAAACTGGATAATGAAAAGGAAGCTGAAATTGATATTCTTCTGACAAGAGCTGTTCAGATCCAGTTTTCAGTCATCTCTGCCTTAACACAACCACACTCATGAGGCCACTTTGCCTGCACTGTAGCTTTAATTAAACACACCTCTCAGTTTTGCTTTTAGTGACCAAATGCTTACACCAGTGAAACCACTACCAAGACTGACAAAAGTTGTCCATGTCAGTAAGATACCCAATAGCAAGACTCAGATCTCATGGGCAGGTTTCAGTATGCCAGAGTCAGTAGCCAGATTCTCAGAAGCTTTTGGCACATTATATGCAAAGCTGTTGAGTTCCTGAAAGAGAGCAAAGGGCCTGTGAAAGTCTGGCTCCTGCTGGGCAGAGAGACTGAGCTGGAGAATGGCCCTTCCAGGCACATCGGAACTTGTCCTGTTGCTGCCAGCTCTGGGCATGTTCGGCAGGTAATCAGTGTGTTCTGGCACCATGGCTGTCAAATTAGCACCTCTTCTGGGCTCTGAAGTGGCACACACACAAATAAAACAACATAGGTAGAGATACACACACACAAACCCAAAAACTTTTCTTGTCCCTGACATGTTTTATCAATACTTTCAAGCTTAAGAAAAATTGCCCTTCATTTCTTGCAATCCCAACTCTGACACCTCACAGCTTCCTGCTAAGTTGCACAGTTCTCAGCACTAAGCAGTGTTTTTATCACCATTTGACAGTTGTGAGCTGATGGAGTTAAACACTCCTAACTTGGCTCTCAACTCCGCTGCCCTCTGCACTTTGCCAAGGCTCCTGTAAGTGTGCCAATACAATCAGCGTCTGCTGGGGACAGACAAGAGCTGGTCTGACTTTTTCAGGAAGAACTTCTCTATCTGTAGTGAAATACAGAATTTTGCCAAATATATATAGAAAGATATATATACACATATTTACACACATACTAAAAGGAACCTGTGCCTGGCTTGAGAGCAATTGCTGGTTCTTGCATTTCCTGACTTCTATCATAGCTCCTCACATAACAGTTTCTGTTACTTACATTCCTATTTAATTGGGGCTGGGACATGACTGCTGAAATTACAGATAACAACCTTGTCTATCTAAAGCACTGATTTAGGTTTGGAACTATTTAATCATTGCTTTAAAATGTTCACAACAACTTTGTTTTCAGAAGGCTATTAAGAATAAGCGTTAGACTGGAAGAGCACAGAGTAAGAGTACATTGCCTACAGGACAGACAGAAGCCCTTTTTTGAGAAAAAAGGACAAAACAAGGTAATATTTAAGAAACTGCTATGTAATAACTGTGCTTCACAGTCAGAAAACTAATGTCTGAGTTCTTGGCAGGTTGACCAGATAGAGCTAGAGACTGAGGCTCAGCCCAGGACACAGAGGACACACGTACTTGTCTCCTATTTTCCTCCAGGAAGGAGCAATCAATAAAAATTATCAAATTGCTATTAAAATCCTGGAAAGAGAGGATTGATGAAGAAAAATGATTGAGTGTCTGATCTAAAGCTAGTATCAGTTACAACAAGAGCATCAAAATACATCAGCTTCAGCAGATCAGGCCTTCAAGGTTGTTTCTATTGATTGATATTTCACTGCTGTTTCAGATATTGCCAAATAGTATAAGTACTAATAAATTCCCAGAAAAACCCCCAGACTGAATGGACAGCATACCGGCCCCTTGTGCATCCTGATCAGTCTCCCCGTAGAACACATAATTGGCTAAAAGTATTTTTGACTTCTCCTTGAGGCTGCACAAACATTTTTCATTTCATAGGTCATATCTGAGAGGGCCTCCAGAGAAAGTGTGATATTAGCTTTACAGGCTTTTTAAAAAAAAGATTCTTCTCAAATAGAACAAATAGAGTCAAGACAGCAGCAGCAATACTCTCTGCATTGCCCTATAAATATTAAGTTCACAATGCAATATGTGTCAATTAGGGGTGATCTGTGCTGTAGACCAGCACACAATATAACAAACAGTGGAATGAGACCAGTGCCGTATTTTAAAACGTAACATCCAAACAGCCACCATGCAGCAAAGCCTTATAATATTGCTGAACTCAAATTAATATAAAACCATGATTAAGAGAGATACAGATTACATGGTTCTCCTGACAATTCCAGCCAGGACCATTTACATCTGCCTTGTTTTATTTTTCTGTTCTGTTTGTTATTTCTATTCCTGAAGTACAGAGCAAACATCTAGTCTCCTGGAAGCCAAAGGCAAAACTTGGTAATTTTTTTTTTTATGATAATAAAAGGAAAATCAATAAAAGAAATTAAGAAAATAATACATTTAGATGGGTAGATTTAAAAAATTCATCTTTTGCTATAGCCATAGGGGACCTTTTAAGAAAAATTTTAGCCTGATCTATGATCATTTCCTGCAGAGATTGACAGAAAGATAAACGAGTCATTTAACACTAATACTATCATCAAAATTGGCAGGTAGTGGGTTTTTTTTTGATTCAGGATATAACCAGGTGTAAAAACTACACTTGGAGGAGAAAAATCTCAGCATCTCTTCCAGCAAGATTAAATGGAAATAATTGCAAGACTGTCTGCCAAACAAAAGAAGTTCAGATGTCTTTAAACATATAGAAATGAAACCTGAAAAGTTACGTTGGTTCAACAGCTGAAAAAATAGTGTTTTGAAAGTGGAAGTTGAAATACAGAAGAAGTTACCAGAAATAATGGATTTTGAAATATAAACTTAATATGAAATTTGAAAAATACATTCTTAAAATCAGATTAACACACTGATAAAGATAACCTGCTATGTCTGGATTGTTTGTCTCTGAAATCCTCCTCTGAGGACTACATATAGTTTAAGATGACAAGCTCTTGCCAAATTAAATCTCTTTGTCTCAATAAAAGAGAAACAGGAAAAAACCGATGGCCTTTGTTTTTTAGGCATCCAAAATATCTGTTCTTCAGGTTCTTTCTGACCTTTGATTTATGCTGTTGCCTGTGGTTCAGGTGAAGGACCGAATCAGGGAGAATTTGGCGCATTTTTCCCCTTTATAGAAGAAAGTGATCACAAGCTCTAATGGTAGTATTAAGGGTTTTGTTAGGGTCCATAAACAGGTGCTTGATTTCTGGAGTTATATTCACAGATTTGCCACAGGCAAAGCTGCTTAAAAGCAACCCTTTCACTCAGTCCCCTCGTTTCTTTTGTCACTTGCCTAAATCCATCCTTCTGCCGCAGACACTGGCCACTCTACCTTTACTGGAAGCTAAGCAAGCAAGGTGGTAAAAGTTTCAATATCCCTGGCTATTCACAAAAAGATACAATTCATTTTTGCTGCTCAGGCTAGCAGTCCTCTGGACTGCATTTCTATGCCTTGCCATTCTTCATTGCACTCCTTTTGGACAAATTATTACCATGTATTTTTGCCTTTTGTTGTCCACTTTACAACTAGAAAATATATTGTGTATTTTTGACAAGCAGTTGGAATTCTACTGAGTAAAAAAACTAAAACAAGCTACCGAACAACACAGACCAAAAACCCCAAAGCAACAGAAAACTTTCCTTAAGAGGGTTTGCTGTGATTCATTATCTGACCTCCAAGATGTTAATTACTAGTCACAGGAAATAAATGTTACATGGCTCCTTCAGTGTTCAGAGACAGCATTTCAGAAAGCTTGATTTACTGACACGTAAAACAAAACCAAAAGATTTTAATCCCTGATTATAAGAATGAATAGTTTTTAAGGGAAAAGGCTCTGCATCTATTAAGTCCTGCTAGCATCCATGACTCAAGAGGAAGCATTTAATTTTGCCTTCTTTTCTGCTATTTTTTCTATTTTTGAGTGATGCGGAGAGGGTGGAAATCATTCCACTGAGCAAATTTCAGCCAATAAACCAACAGTGAAGTAAATGAGGCTCTCTACATGACAGTTCCTTCTCCCTGTGCAACTGCTAGAGAAGTCTATCCATAAATGACCCTTGATTTCCATTTAAAAGCCTATCATCTCAGTAGGAAAAGTCTTCTAAAGCCCTCTGACTTAGAGAGAAAAAGCTCTAGTAGCTGGCCTAAGGGCAATTTCTTCCTTCTGTTTACCTCTTTGAGAGGCAGCAGCCCAAATACATTACTGTCTAGAAAGTAATAAAATGGCAGGAGGAAGAGGGAGGGAAGAAAATAAAAAGAAAGAGATTCAGAGCTGAGGCAGAGAGAAAATCAGGGTATTGTATCCTTTGGTGCAAGCAGCATGTGTGTCAAGAAGTGCATGATTAAGATTTAACCCAAGATCCACCCCATTACAACCTCGCTTATTTTTGTGGGGCCAGATCCACGCAACTTTCGGTGAGAGTACAATTTACTTTATGAAAGCTCTTTGTCCTAATAGGCATAGCAGGGTCCCATGGATAGCTGCTGATGGGATCAGCCATCACCATGCCAGTTTACCTCTGACTTTTACTAATTCTTTCAAGTTAACAAAGCCCATTGAAATAAAACTCAGTCCGTGCCTGGATCAAACTTACTGCGTGGGCTAGACCAGCATGTACACTTGCTTGCGAGGCATTCTGCTCCCCGCACACACAAAAAAGGACTGACATTTCCTCCTCTCTGGAAAATGATAATCCACGACAGCTGTAGCCAGCATCTGCAACACCTCCACAGGCAGCAGCAATCATTTAGGACTCTAAACTGGTGTATGTGACATAGACCCCATTGTGAGGGGTCAAAAAGTCTCAGTGAAAAAGTCTCCCTTTCCACTGACAGCAAAAGATATTTAAATGATATTCAGGAGAGGTCAAGCCCCTGGACAGCTCCCTTGCCTGGGCAATTCAGCAGAATAAAAGAAAGTTCTGTTTTGTTTTCCTTTTGAGTTCCTAGTGCTGATAAAGCTTGAGCAGAAGACTTCCTGAAGCCTGGGAAGGTTGCAGTGGCCCTTGCCAAAGCTGTCTCCATCAGCAGCCTCCCGCAGAGGGAGTTGCCAACAGCAGGCTCACATTGCTGCTGCCAAATGTCAGTACCACGGAGCTGCTAAAGAGTTTTCCCTCTGGAAGAGCCCTCATCTGTCACATATGGATGGACACAGCAGTGCTGGGAGAACAAGATCTCATCCTGAGGGCACAGAACCAAAGGGTCTCCTCCATGCCTTCAGGTGCCTGCCTGTGCCTCTCTTCTCTCACCACACCCCTTCACAAGCTCACACAAAACCTCTCATTCCCCACCACTGCATCCCCTCCTTTTGGCCTCTTTGTGACAGGAAAAACTGCTGAGCGCCTCCCTTCCCCATCCCAAGCATCAGAGCTTCCTCCAGCAGGTTTTTATATCTCCACTATCATCCCAGCTCTCCACAGAAACAACCAGCCCAAAACCCTAATAAAATTCCTTCTTAAGTACCACACTCCATGGCAGGGCTGCATTTACATTTCCAGGAAGCTGCAGATTTCTTTAAAGATGCCCATAGCCTTGTTATTACCTGAAATAGCTCACCTGAAGATGAATGATTTTGTAGAACTGTATTCTGGCTAATCACTGACCAAAAAGCCCAAGCAGTGAGAGACTCTCCGGGCTCTGGGTTGTACTGAAAAATGAAGGTCAACGTATTTCTAGATTTTTGTAGAAAGACAGCCTTGAGCCCAGCATCACTCACTCTCAGACAAAGCTCAATGTGGAAACTGAGACTTGACAGATGAAGTGTCTCAGTAAAGATGCACAGCTTGGAACAAGTCAGATAATATGTGGTAATTGCAGGTGGCTCATGCAGCGCCATGAGAAGAAGCCTCCCTTGAGTCATCTTGCACTTAAGTTGGATTTCTTCCAAGAAGATATTTGACTTAGTTTTTTTAATCAGAGCCAAAGAGGAATTAAAAAGCTTTTAATCACTGTGAGAATCCCATTTAATCAGACTACTGTCTGAGTTTGTTTCTTTAGCACTGATGAATTAACCTAATCACAGTGTGATTTAGCTAAGAATTTTGATACTGTAATATTAAAGTTTTTCTGTTAGTTGCCTGCATTTCTGTCTGTTACAAACCTTGCTTACAGAAAAGAGTTGATAAGAGAGGTCTTAAATGCAACCGCCTGACCAAATTAATGAATTTCCATGTTCAGACCCTGGTATTCTTACTTTCCAAATGGGCATAGTCAAACATATACTATGAACTATCCTATGTTATAGGTTAATCTAATTATGCAAATTGAAACCAGGTAAACAAATCCAGCGTTTTCTTACTGGACTAGAGATTTAAAGGGGAAAGGAAGGTAAAAATCTGAAGTAGCTTGGGCCCTTTCCTAGAGGTACATGACTTATGTTGCCATCATATTCTCCACTTTTTCCCCCTCCCCAGGGAATTCATTCAGACATCGGCCTCACAGCTCTTCACCTAGCTACTCTGAAATGCACAAGTTAATGAAAATCATCCCACTGTTGAATTTGGAAAGAAACTACAATCACAGGTAAGACAAACTGGTTAATGTGAAGTCAGATGTAACAACAACATCAGAACAAGTTTAAACTCATACCCCAGTGGAGTCACGGCCAGAGAATTTTTCTGAAACCATATGGTATCTGCCATGAGAATGTCAAGAAATATTGTTCCTATCCCCATAGCTGTCTGAGGGAGGGCAGATGGAGGAAACAGTACATGTGCCAGCATGTCTAATTAGCTTAGAGGCTCTTAATTCCTTTGTTGGTTTTTAAATGCCACTCTGTCAATATCTGATCCAATGACCATGGAAGTGGAGGGGTGTTTGTCAACTGACTCTGGTTGGTGCTGGCCTCAAACCCACACACTTTAAATGAGAAAGTATTTGGCTGCTGGCTTGTTGCAGAGTTATTTGCAGGACAGAGGAAAGAGAAAGGAATGGATCAAAAACAAGATGGACATGGGGCTACTTCTGAGTATTAAATGCTCAGGGATTTACTGTGGATCTATAGTAAAGTAGACTTTTCACCCTAGATCCAGATTTGCAGTGGTTTTGTGTGTACTTATATCAATAGAAAAACACCCTGAATGCTGGTTTCCTTTTCTTTTTTTCTTCCTCTCAGAAAAGATCTATTTTTCTCTCCCAGTTAAAGCTGTGCTGCCTTTTCTGTTCCTACGATGTTTTCTGATCTCTGTCCCATACTCTTGCACACTGACACGCAGCAAGGCATCAGTGCCAGGGCTCCCACTTCCACAAGGGTGGGTTGTTGTCAACAACAGCTTCCTGGCTGGGTCCAGTTGCTGTTCATCCCATATCAAATCTCCCTGTCATAGGAAAAACATACATACAGCAGAGGGACAGTCACCCACTCACTGTGTGGGTTCTAGAAAACCTCTAAAGAGCAGAGTTTCTCCTGCATAAGGGAATCTTTTGCTCTGCTGATTCATGGCACAGAAGAAGGATTCAGGCCACTTGGGCAAAGAGATCATTTTCCTTTGCTTTGGGAAGGAGCTGGCAGACTGTGCAGGAAATCTCTGCCCAGAGCAGCACTGACCTTGTTAATGGTGCCTGCTCATGCTGGGCTGGGAGATCTCACTTTATGTATCTGCCAAGGGCAGCCAAGCTGATACCTGCTGCCAGGACAGCCCTCCCACAACCCCGTGTGACCAGTGACACGTGGGCAGCTCTGCCAGCCTGCACTCCGGACTGGCCTGAGCTAATCCATGGAGGGAGGTTAGTGACTGACCAGGGACTTGTGCTTGGATTACACACTTCCTCAAACAAACCCCAAAGGGGTGGCTGAGGAGAGGAAGCATTGTCATTTCTACCTCATCCATATGAAGGTACAGCTACATGGATGATGACAGCACTCAGATAAGGCAAAATAGAGTTTAGCACAAGATTTGTAATCCAGTCCTAAACATTCTTATTGTGCATCTTGGTACGCCTTACTCAGATTGGGGTGGCATTGAAACTAAAATCAGGTCCTGTGTCTGTGAGCCAGCCGGGTTTAGAGAGATGTAGTTTGAATAATTGCACTTTTTCACTGCTGTGTGTTTGGGCATATCTTGGTGTTAGATAAAGGAAGAACATTTCCAGAAAAGCAGTCTGCTTTGGTTCCATCCCCATTCTGAGGTCTGAAGTCTGTTCAAGACTGTCCAGACCTTGATTTGCACTACACAAAGCAAGACCAGAATGAATATGGTCTGAATCGATCACTCGGGGAGAAAGAAAGATGTCATTCAGACTCTGAAAATATAGTTTTTATGAAGATAGAAATATAACACCTACAGTGCACAGTTAAAACCACATAAAGAGCAGAGGGTTTGCTCACAAATGTACATTTCTGCTCATTCTTATGACAGACGCACAACTAAGTTTATAAAGGTTTAATCACAATTTCTACACAAGAATATGGTCAAGAACTCTTTCTAGGCAGCCACATAGATTTTGTGGCTGTGATTTCTTTTTTTTTTCTAAGGAAAATATTTTTGCTTTTGTGGACATTGTTTCCATAGCACACAGGTGCATTCACACATATCTGGACTGACAACTGTGCTGGGCATTATACAGTTCTTCCCCTAACCCCCTTGCTCCAGTCCATTAGTCTCTCTTTTAGAATTATTGTGTAATGGGAAGTTAGATCTTTAAAAACTGAATTTTGAATTGAAATCTTACTGAATGCTGGTTTTGGCTTGAGTTTGTTTCACTTGAGGACTCTACCTTGAAAAATAATGGATAGGAACTTCATACTCTACAGAGGCTGTCCTCTGTTCTTGTATTTTTTAAGTCTTTATAGCAACTCTTGCAGGAAGCTTCCTAAACTATCACAAAAACAAAAAAAAAACAAACAAAAAAAAAAACCAAAAAAAAAACCAAAACAAAAAAAAATCAGTCCTAATCTTTCATGGGCTGATATAGGACAATTTTGTGTTTTGATATGGTTCATGAGGAACTGTAGTCAAAGGTAAAGATATTTTCATTCCCTCTTCATATAAATAAACATAGTCAACTAAACACACCCCCCATTGTAGCCAACCTCTATACTCTGAGACAGAATTTCTCCTTTTTTCTGACTTGATATTCAAAATTGTATAGTGTAAGTTTTGAAAAAGATTTTGTATGTAAAAACCCATTCCCAACAATGACTTATTTTTAAGTTTTTCAATTGACTTGCTGGTCTGCTCAACATTTTCTATTCCACAGTTTTAACCACATTCATAATCCACTCAACATATGGCAAGATCTAAGAAAACTCAGTCAGAGAACCATTAGAGTAAGTGGAATGAGACACATTGCCTATTTAGCCTTATATATTGCTTGCAGGAACGGCTTTTGCTGCCAGGGAAGGAAGTTTTACTAAGCATGTAGATCTTCAATTATTAAGTGTAATGACTCAGAAGAAAACATTGTTATTTTCTGTCCCCTGGAGATAAGCAACTTATGACTTCAAGCACAATGGTACATATCCCAAAGCCTGAATTCTGGAAAGCAGCATTATATCTGCAACTTTGCAAGTCAATACAGAATTCCTGCTTGTCTAGCAAGCCCCAGTACTGTGTGCATTGAGATGTGAAGTGATTGGCAAACACACCCAAGGAAAAAGGAATAAATACATCAAATTACGGAAGCATCTCCCTAAAGGACTGAGAAGAAACACTTATTTTCCTCTAGTTACTAGTTTGAAGGCAGGTCAGTCATCACCAACAGATGTAATCCAAAGGTTGATGGTGAAGCGTTTGACTCAGACCGGATGTAGCATTCCAAGGGATTTTGTCAGTTGTAGGGTTGAGTCCCTGCATTTGTTGCAGCTCAAAAATCAGATGTATGAGATCAAACGCAGTAGGTCCACAGAAAGTCTAGAGAGCACTCCACACTACCAGCCACCAAGCCTCCTAAAAACCCTTCTGAAAAACTTAAACATTATTGAACAGTGGAGCAGATGGGAAAGATCAGTTTCCCACTTGAAAAGTACCTGTACTCTTGAGGTTGAATTCATCAGCACTTGCATTAGATTTTATGCTTCATTTTCCCCGAAGTAAGTAGATGAAAAACTTTCTGAAAAAACCTGGTCATACAAGCTGCTCTGCCAATAAAAAAAAGATTATTATGAAAAACAAAACTAGAAAAGTTTTATCACTGTATTCTTGACTTCACACTGCATTACCAAAAATTGATTTGTGCATAATTAATAGCTTCCCTTAGCTAATTTGCTTCGTCTTGACCTTTGAAAGGATTTATTATACAGGGAACACTTGCCTTTCAGATAATTCCCTACAACTCCCTGATACAATATAATGAACCTGATAACACAATGAAACTATTGAGAAGTTTCATTCTGTTTTATATCAAAAAGAAGAAACACAATATTTTACTATTAGAGAGTTCTATGAGAACCAGCAAAGAAAATAAGTTATCTGTTGGATTGGAAGACTTCAGATCTTAAAAATATTAAGCATCAGCTCCAGGTACATCTCTCAGTCCCTTTGGCAGCAAGGCAGTGATCTGTCATTCGTAAAAGCAAACAAATTATCAATGCAATGCAGTCCTGACATGGCAGGTGGCCAGATCAAGCTCTGTGTAACAAAGATCCATGAGGTCACCAGTGCTCAGCAGTGGGCCATGGGTGAAATTTTCAATTCTTTCACTCAGAAGGCACACTGGTAATAAACTTACTGCATATCAGAAATGTAATATATCTTTGATGCTACTTTGAAAATACTGGTTTTGTTATGAAATTACTGTTTACTCTTCAACAAACAAACAGCATCTGCCTACATCAGAACCAAGAACAATAGGCAATAAATCACAGCAGCAGCCAGGATAACTGAATTGCTGAGGAAAGATGACATCTGTGCTGCGAAGGGATGTATTTCCAGATGCCATCTCCTCAGGAGATGTTCTGTAACAGCATGAAGTGAATGATGAAAGGCATCAATGTTTATCAGTCTGGGTAGATCATGCACAGAAGAACTATTTCAAAAAGGGTTGTAAGGTTTGGAGAAGAGACTGTGGAAGTGACACCATGCTATGAGGTCTCTGGGAAGCAGATGCACAGGGAACGTGGCTGAAAAAGCAATGCACTGAGCCTCACTACAGGTTCTGCAGGTCCTGGACCACAATCCAGAACTCCTTCAATGTGTTAATTCTGACCTACAACAAAGCTTAAAGCCAGAGACTTCAGTGATTCTAGCCAAAACATACCAGCACAGAAACATGGATACAGGTATCCAAACAAATCTCTTTAGACAGTTGAATATGAAGACATGTCAACATCTGCCATAAAAATACAGTGGAAGCATCCCACTGCTGGCTTAAAGACCGGGGCCAGGCACAGGTTGGAAGATCTGCACAGACGTAGGAATTACAGGTCTCCCACACAGGGAGGATACCCTGTTCCTCCCTGAGCATAAAAGGCTAACTGAGAGGCAAGCGAATGTCTTTTTGGACATACAGAGAGGTGGACATGTTAACCATGTGGTGTTGCTAGTGGAGAAGCATATTTTGTGACCTGGGCTTAGAGAAAAATTGCAGACTGAGCAATTACTTCTGATATGATTAGAATAAAAATGACTATGCAGGACCATTGAGCCTGAATCTGATCTAGCTGGGGAAAGCACATAAAGATTCATAAAATCACAGAGTATACTGAGTTGGAAGGGACCCACAAGGGTCATAGAGCTCAGTTCCCAGCCTTGCACAGAATCATCTCCCAGAATCACACCGTGTGCCTAAGAGCATTGTCCAAACGCTTCTTGACCTCTGTCAGGCTTGGTGTTGGGACCACTGCCCTGGGGAGCCTGCTCCAGTGCCCAGCCTATCTGGGGGAAGAACCTTTTCCTAATATCCAACCCAAACCTCTCCTGACACAGCTGCATGTCCTGTCACTAGTCACCAGAGATCAGAATCTGGCACTCCACTTCCCATCATGAAGAAGATGTAGGGTGCTATGAGGTCTCACTCCAGTCTCCTCTAGTTTAGGCTGAACAAGCCAAGTGATATCAGCTGCTCCTTGTATGATTTCTTCTCTAGACCCTTTATCACCTTCATAACTCTTCTCTGGATGCTTTCTGATAGCTTTATATCTTTCATATATTATGGTGCCCAAAATTTACCATAGCCCAACACTCAGTAATACTCTGAATGGATACTGCTTTCTATGTCTTTTGTCCTAGAAATAAAAATCAAACCCAAAACATCAAAATGTTAAAGGCCTGGATACCATCATGGAGATCTGAACCAAAGAAAACAATCTCTGCTTAGGATGCAAGTTATGTATTAGATTATAGTAAGAGGGAAAACAATAGGGACATTGTACAGCTTGAAAATATAATAAAAATGTATCAACAAATATTTCAAGTTTGAGGTTTTCAAGTTCTTCCCACTTTGGAGAGAAATAAATGTTTTCCTAATCATGTGCAGTGTGGCACAGCAGAAGCTGCCTTACAGTGGAGGAAATATTCTTCAAGGAAAAAATGGATTTGAAAGACCAAAGAATGAAGAGGAGAAAACCAACAAAAACCAAAACAAACCCTGAAGAGAGCCTTAATTATACATGGTGAATAAGATGCTCTCCAGCTGCTTTTGTTTAACACAATTTTAAGGCAAAGTCCTTTAAGCATTATGGAGAGAATATAAATGATAAATCAGGCTGCTCATTAACTGCTGTAATTCCGAGATATTTTGCATTTCCTGCTCAGGTCCTGGTTTAGGCCTTTTTTGTGTGTGTGTTGGTGATTAACCTCGGCAGGGAAAATGGAAGGGGCTGAATGGATAATCCCAATTAAATATGACAAAAACATTTATCAACCTAACAGTACATCTTTTCTCTCCCTTTCCTTGGGCAGTACATAGTTATCTCTGCAGTAGGGAACCCTCCAGGAAATCACTTGGGCATCAGGAGTTTTGATTACGAGAAAAACGAGTACAGCTGTACAAAGGGCTTGCCTGCTGTCTCCACAGATAGACTGCAAGTTCTTTGACAGTGTTCTAAAGGCTGTATTAAAAGCACCACCATGGCCCCATCTCTGTGAAACATCTCATTGCTTGGGACAAAGCACATGATATTTTGAGGAAAAATGTTCTTTGACACTGTACCTGAACACAGCTTCTCACCGTGGAAATGTGGCATTCTCTTCCTCTCAAAAACCTCACTCTCTTAACCCCAACACTATTTCCTGCACAGACACATCTGGTCCTGTCCGACAGCGTGGGGACTTGCACTAGCTGAGCTTTCAAGATCTATTCAATTTCTCCTTCTCCAGCTTTTGTCTGGGAGAGAAGATCAGGATGTAAGATAGCTCATCAGTATGAAATTCAAGTGATTCTCTGGTGTTCCTCTGAAACTCCCCGGAAATGAAAAGCCAAACCGACTCTTGACATTTATGTAGGTCTCTTCCTGCCTAATTGCAATGAAAGGATACTTGTATGAACTGAATTTCTTTCTGGTTTAAATCTCTCTTGGATTCACATTCAGGGGATTTTGTGTTAGATCTTAATATCTAAAAAAAAAAGAATACCTGTGATAGTGTTCGATTTTTATCATTTGTTCTTATAAGACATCATTGCCATGTTCCTCTGATGTACTTCACCTCTGCGAGCTCATTCTCATTCAAGGGCACTAGGGCAGACCCCAATCTAAGCATAGAAGTGATGTTTATAGCTACACACAGATTAAAGCTAAATGTCAAAGTACAGAAGGAGGTATTGTAAAGGGTAAGTATTAAAAAGTAATAACACAGAAAAAAAGTACTTGGAGCAGGTGAACAGTTTTACTGAAATTTCCTTTGTGTCAAATTGTAGACTTTTGCTCTTTGCTTGGTGTGGAAGTGGGTGAGAAGAAATAAATCAGAAAATACTTGAGAGAAAAAAATGCAGAAACTCCTCCATTTTATTGTAACGAACATATTCTCATATCTTAAATCTAGCTCAATGTTCTTTCCACTCAGTTACCAGTGAATATGGCAAGCAAGAAATTATTTCTCTGTGTATCGCAGAAAATATAAATAAGAAAATACTTTTTTTTCCCAGACAACAGTTCAAGTGATATTTTGTGGCACAGTCTGAATCTAGGCACAAAGAAACAGAGGATAGGATTCTAATGAGGATTCATTTACTTTGTGGTAAAGAGAAGCAAAGAAAAACAAACCCAGGGAGATAAGACAATGGTAAATGTCTCAAAAGAGAAATGGGAAGGAGGTGGAGCAAGAGAGGCATGCAGACAAAGCTGCAGAGAGGTCCTGTTCTACTAATCAAACCAAAACCAGAAGGTGAAACCTGTATCCAATGAAACCAAAATTTTCAATTACTTCTTAGACTTACTGATTGAGGAATGCTTGGACAGCCTGTTATTACTCAAATATCACCAAACACCTCCCATTATAATTCTCCCGTTGAAGAGAAAATTTTCTCCCGTTGAAGAGAAACTTAAGTCCTAGTCACGTCTTCCCTCCAGCACAAGCCACACAGCTCTTCCTCAGGAGCTACAGAAGCAGGTAAAGAGTCTCCAGCCAGCACCTAAAGAGCCAAGAAAAGTGGCTGAGAGCCCCAACACGACACTGCTCTCTGTCTCTGCTGAACACCTGCTCTCAGCATGCGAGACAAGGGAACCTTGCAATCAAAAAACTTGCCTGGCTTCAAGGAGAGACTATTCCCTGCAAGGGCGCAGGATTTCCTTGATAATTCCAGCAAGTAACTTAGTCTCCTTATCTTATTTTTCTCATCTGGAAAAGTGGGTCAGTAATTTCACTTTTATTTATTTTGCCTATTCTGATTAAAAGTCCAAGCCAAGAATTCTTTCCTTCACTGCACTTAACTCAAACCATGTGAAATTCAGAACACGTTTTTTCTGAACTTTGAGGCATGTTTCAGCTTTTCACTGCAGACATAAAGGCTGAGAACTTGATGGGGTTTTTTATGAAAGACAGGTCATATAGTCATAGGGCTTTTAGGGTCACCTCTTTAAAGAGGCAGCCAGTATTACATTGCCAATAATAAACCCACAAAAATTTTACTGTGTTTACAAATACGTGAATTTTATCCACTTTAAAGCTTGTAGATGCTATTTTAAAGCTATTGGAAAAGTCTACACTTCAAATTTTCAAAGGGTCGCTCCTGAACCTCTGCTTCTGCCTCTTCTCATCTGACCATCACTCTACTACAAAAACATCTTGGACAGAGCTAAGCTTCAAGCACAATAGCAGTGCTTTGAATCAAGAGATTCTGCAGTAGAAACATTTTTGTTGCTGTATCTACAGCCCTCTAACAAAGAGGAATGCTTTCCCTCTGCCTTCTGGTGTTCAGTGGAAAGGATTCAAATAGAATGAAGTCCCCTGAGATCTTGAGCACATGATAGGATGGACTTACTGTGACTGCTGAGAAAAACACAAACAGTGGGATTGATTTCATTTACCCCATGGCACAGGAAAGAAAGTTATTCCAAAGTTACCAGGGTGCTAGAGTACAGATAAACAGATTCTTTAAAAGTTATTGAAATGTTCTGAAAAGGAATTTTTGACATCAAGAAACCCCACCTACACTTACTGGAGGGGTAATGGATTTATCATGTCCTTAGATCCATTCTGCACTACAAATCTTGCAGATGAGCTGGTCAAGATGAAAGTTAAGATGAAGACAGAGAGTTGAAGGATAAATATTCTGATTAGTTGTGCCCAGAGTTAACCTAGCTGGATGATTTAATTTTTCTTACCATAAATTCTAGTACACTCTAGTACATGTCACAGCTATTTCCAGGCAAACAGATTTTGTTTCAACCTGGTGCACCTCTGAATTCTTGGAGTTGTAAAGCCACACGATTAAACACCACAGCCAGATTTAATGACAACAGAAGACACTTTGTGGAAAGCTGTGTGCTGATGCAGTCAATGGAGAGAAATGGAGATTTCTAGAAAGCATCACTTTTTATGTCAAGCTAGTAGAAATTTAAAAGATCATTTAGAGGTGCCTACCTAGTTCCATCTTCACTTCAGACAGAGGCAAGAAAAACAGTTACAACCTGATTTCTAAGTGCAATACTTAAATGGAACTGGGTCCTAAGTTTTGTTCTCTCCCTAACTCATCTTACAGGTAACTTCTCCTCACTGGATTTTGCCACCAAGGTGCCTGGAACCATAATAATGTTTCCTATAATAAATGAAAAATTATAAAAGCAATAATTTGTCTGACTCCAGCAGCATTTCCTTTTAGCACTTGATATATCATTTTTACTGTTATGTAGTACTAAGGATTATGACACTGGAATCCTTCCAGGTAATAAATTGCAGAGGCTTATTTGCTATGCATGAATACAGAAAACACAACTTCATATTCTTGGTTTGAACCATGGAGTTACATTTCCTTTTCTTAAGCAAATATTCTAACCCTGAAGTTCCTTGCTTCCCAAGAGAATTGGGGTTGTTCTGCCTGGAGAAGAGATAGCTTGAGCAGAAATTAAAGGCCTTTCAGTACCTAAAGGAGCTACATGAGAGGGCCAGGGGGTTTTTACAAGGGCACTGTTTGATAAGACAAGGGACAATGGCTTTAAAACTGAAAGAGAGTAGGTTTAGATTAGATATTAGGAAGAAATTCTGCACAGTGGTGGTGATGAGGCTTTGACACAGGTTGCCCAGAGAAGCTGTGGATGCCCCATCCCTGCAAGTGTTCAAGGCCGGGCTGGATGGGGCTCTGAGCATCCTGGTCTAGAGGGAAATGTCCCTGCCCATGGCAGAGGGGTTGGAATGAGGTGGTCTTTAAGGTCCCTTCTAATCCAAACCATTCTATAATTCTGTGATCTCTTGTGTTTGAGTGAGAAACTCCCTCCAAGGTCAAGTTGGGAAGAAACCCAAAACCAACACAAAACATTTTCCTACAAAACTCCCAAAACACTGAGACATTCCTAACCAATTCCAGCTTTAATGGCATCTCTTGACCTTTAGTGTCAATTGACTGGCTCCATTGTGACTTTAGCTGTGTGAAAGGTCTTCAGGCTTCAGCTGGGTCAACCAGCTCTGAACGCCCCATGTGAAGAGGAAGCTCAGAATAGCACAGAGGCATTCCTGTAAAATTAATCACTGATCCTTTTGCACATTTCCCCCACCAAAAGCACTAGTTTTAATAGTGAGCTTTGGTGGGAAAGATATTAGTCCTTTTATCTCCAGAGTTAACTCATTTCACAAATAGCAACAAATAATAGCACTTGCTGCTCAACTCAGCACTAGAGCAAGGAATTTGACTTTTTTCTTCCACACAATAGACAAGAATTCACAGTCAATGTTATAACTTTTCATGTATTAGAAATCTCAGATTTATGAATGAAGACAGTTTGGATAGGCTGAATAATAACCTTTGCAGGATATAGCAGAATAAATTTACAATGTAACTGCCATTTTTACAGGTGAGCTGTCTCTTTTTATGATGGAGGATAAGATGCGCTCAGACAGAGTTCCGTAAGTTCACATGTTAATGTACCTTTTTTAATGGAGTGTCCTAATTTTAAAAAAAAGGTAAATTTGCTTGAAGTTGTCAGTGGCAATGTTATTACCTTAGAATGTGTAGTGCAGAGGGAAGAAAGCCCTCCACAACTGAGCTGCTTCAAAAATTCTGTGAAAACGTTTATTTGGGTTCTTTTTGTTTGTTACCAATCTGTCGGTGTTGCAAACCCTTTCCCCCCTCCCCAGCCTGCCCTGTTCAATGCTAAATCTTTCCCCAAAGGGATCTGCAGAACCAAACTAGCTCTCTGCTGCTCTTATTTTGAGAAACAAAAAATACCATCTCACCCATCTCCAGTGCCCAAAATGCTTCATTACAGTCAGGTGTATCTGCTAAAAGAACCTTTCAAACTACATTCCTCTGAGTCTACAGGTGACTATAAAAAGTAATAAAGAGCCCAGTTTTATTCTCTAATGGATCTTGTCTGGAAAAATTCGTTTTAGTTCATACACTTACTGCTTTGACTTTTTCTGTAGAAGTATCATACATGGATGTGAAGAAGAAAGGAATTTGGCCTCTATTTCAGCTGAGGTTTCATTCCGAAGAGTGGTGTCAGAAGCTGAGGTTGAAGTCCAGAACCACTGTTATTCCTAAGCTTAGCCATTCTTCATAAATGGTTTGAAATAAAATTACATGGTTTTATTCCTGTATTAGTTTAAAGGTTGACGTAATCAAAATATTTGCATTACCTTTTTTATAGGTATCATAATAAAAACTGGTCTAAAAATGTCCTATTAGATTTTTTATTAAGCCTTTTTTATAATTAAGATGTTCTGCTTCTTGCATTGCTAAAATGATAAGAAAATAATAATAAACCCCCCCAAAATAAAAGTTTGCCAAGTTTTAATTACAAGGTTATAGGGCTGGAATTCTTCATTTTATTTGCTGCTAGATTTAGCAAGTAAGTGGCTATCTAAGCTTCCTTTCCCAAGCTCAGTTCTGCTATGTAACACACTGTCCCATGATTCCCCTTTTCTAACTTTATGCCACCAGTCAGGAATGTATGGAAACAAAGAGCTGTGGAAGGTTTTGTGCTGACTTCCGAAAGAAAGTATGTAAATGGATAACTGGACACAAATCCCAAAATTAAAGAATAATGAGATTTCCAAATCTAGGGAGTTTTTTTTAGAAAATGCTGAAAGGAAGATTGTCTCCAAGACACTGATTGAGTCTCTCATTTGCACTAAGCAGGATTCATTCTCCAGCACAGCCTTTGAGCACACAGTCTTAACTTCAGGTAACCAATCACAAGCCTGCTTAAATACACACTCTGCCTACAAAGAGGTGCCCGTAGGCTTCTTTAGGTTGTGGATTGGTATCATTGTCATTCAAAAGATACAGGATTTCACCTTTTCCAGAACGTCCAGTAAACCACAGAAAGTCTTGAGAAAAAAATTTCCACTGAACAACTAATTTCATAGTGCATTATAGAACCTCTTCACAGCACTCACCTTTGCTTTCTGAACCAGACAAGATTGTTGTTCAGACCGCTCCACCACAAGAAATTAATCTCCACATATTTTACACTGATCACAGCACCCAAATGCCATGACTCAACCCCAATAAAATTAAGGCTACTACAAGACTTTTATACTGGTTTAATTTTGTGCGTCTTGTTGCAGGGAGCAGGGATTTGATTTGGGATTAAATTCATCTGTAGCAGAAAAACATTCTTTGTAATATTTAACAATTCCTAAGCAGTATTTTGAGTGGGTCACAACTTTTTTTAGGATCAAAAGAAACAGATAAAATTGAAAGAAGAAAAATAGTTAATGCATTCACAAACAGTTTAAAAGTGAAAAATAAATGGTTAATACAGTCTTCTCAGCTAGGTTTTACCGTGATAGGAAAAATCTGCAGGAGGAGATAGAGATCTTACAGTGAAACATCTGGGACAAGCCTTTGTATTTATCTGTATAAAAGACCTACTATTCTGTGATGCTAAAAATGTAGAACGGGACCTTGTCTTTCTCATTTAATCCCATATGGACTCAGATAACAAAAAAAGATCTGAACAGGCTCAGTAGAGTGTTCTGTCCTACCATCAGAAGAAAATGCTGGTTTGGCTTTGTTTTCCTAGCAGCTTGGCAATGTCTATTCATATTTCAAAACTGTTGGTGATCTCTGTTCTTGTAAGTCCAAGGTATCTGACTTGTCACAGTTGTATGCATTTTCCTGGAAATCGTGGGAAATCATCATCAATTCAGGAATGTCTTGGGAAATCCACAAATGTTCTGCAAACATTTGGTGGGTGAGTGGAAATACTGAAGGAGGCTATACTTGGTTACTCAAACATTTTAACAGGAAACAGATTCTCTGAACAGAAAGAAAGGTTATTGAATAAGAAGGGAGGTTGCAAAAGTTGCCAGGCTGACCCCTCCACTGGACTCCAGGTCAGTGCCCACAGCCGCCTGTAAAGAGAAACTGCTTCATAACAAAATAATATTGGGTTGTACCATGACATGATCTCAGATCATCCTCTTTAGTAGATTTAGCCCTGTTTGCTGGAGCCCTCATAATACTCTAGGTCAAGTCAGAAGAAAAAGTTGATGCAGAAAGGGATGTGGGAAACAGCTCTGTCGTTATATTGTGCTGGCTCTGAATCTGTGGAAAGTTTCACGGCTGTATCAAAAGTCTTCATCCACCCTTAGGTTAGGTTGAGTCAAGTTTATCTCTTTATTACTGAAATTCAAGAAGTTAAAGAAAATATTGAATAAGTAAACATATGTTTTCAGTTATCCTTTCTGTAAAGGAAGTTGGTCAGACTACCAAATGAGATGAAATAAATAGAAAGTACATTCTGAACATACGGCTCTTTCTGTATGGGAATCCTGTATGGGAAATGGATTTTTTTCCATACAGAAGTTGGATACAAAGTAAAGGTCTTGTTTATAGATTGTAAAATATTTATGCAAACATAATAACTTCAGTTACATTTTCAGACTTTTGATCCATTTACATGGGAAAAAAGAGTGTGTGAAAGGTTTTGATTAGTATTAGAACCCTCTTAATTCTTGGAGCACAGAAAAACATTAGCCCTGGGGTTTTTTTTATATTAACTCTGCATTAAATCTCAGGAGTAGCATTTCTATGACTTTTTCATAAGACAAATGCCAATATTGATTTCTAACCAACATTTTATTATTATGCATATATTACACATTAACACTTCCATGATTCTAATTCAATACTCTGCAACCTCTGAAATGTCCCCTGAACCTGCACACATCCCACTGAAGACAGTGCAAAAAAAAGTCTACTTATTTCACTGGGCTTTGGAACAGCATTCCCTAGAGAAATTCAGGCTTACACGCCACCCTGTGTTAGACCTGCTCTTCTCCTGCGTCTTCTCAAATGCAGCAATTGAGCCTGAAAGATTCTATAAATCATGTAATTGAGAAACTAATGCACATAAAAGGAATCATAGCAAAGTCATTTTTATTTTGTAATATCCTGGGCCAATGCCCAGGATGGACTGCACTCAGAGCTCCCAAGGTGATCATTATGGTTCAAGAAAGGTTTGGGAAAAATCGTTCTGCTGCAGACAGTAAGCAAGTATTGAGTAGAACCATTGAAGTTGTTTATGTTTCAACCACAGTAGAATGTCACTAAGGAGACAGAAATTGCTACCTAAACTCATGATCAGAATTCAGAATTACCAAAGGTTTCTCTTCAATTCAACCAGTATGTGCCTAAAGACAATCCAGTGACTTCCAGAGAGTCACCTAAAATGACAGTGGCTTTTTGAAGGACTATTGCTAAATGCTATTTAACTATTTACTTTTTGGAGCAGCTTTTTATTGTGGTGAAATTGCTACACACTCACCCTGATACATCTAACCTTTTAGTTAAAGTTACACCCTTTTTGATGACTGCTTTTCACATTATTACTATGAGTCAAGGATTTCCTTAGTCTATAATCCAGAACTTTTCTTTTGACTTGAACCCCCATGTTTGATTTCACTATTAGTTGACAAGTTTAAGATAAAAAGAACACAGGTTTCTGTATGTGGGCTTTGTTAGGGATGTGTATCTCCCAGTGAATGGATTACAAATGACTAAAACCCAGATTTTCTACATTCTCCTTATGTAATCATAAAGGTCTCCTCTGATGTTTTCTGGGTTTCTTCCTTATAGCAGAAAAAATGGTGCTGATGAAATTTGGGTTGCTGTTTTTAACTGAACTTGCAAATTGTATGGGAACTAAGTTATTTTGGCAACACCACCTCTGTTACCCTGGGGACACATAGGCTAAAAAGGTTCAAAAGTAATTCAGTGACACACAAAGTAATGTGTGAGCCTTGCTTTCATAAGGAGTCAGGCTAAAAACAAACCTGAACTGGAACCTTTCTCATTTGATCACCAAAATTGGAACTGGCTGTATCCATCATTTGGTAAAGTGATATGAAAAAGATTGTAGAATTCAAAGTTCCTATACCACAGTGGTCTCCCAGTGACAACTTGTTCTCACACTGGAACCACCCCATACATCTTAATATCCTAGAAAGAGGAACCTGTGGATGAACTGTGTGTGTGCCTTTCTAGAGTTCTGGGTAATACTGACATGGTTTACTTCTAATTTCCACCTTAGTGAAGCCTAACACAGCAGTGGCACTGTTCTCTGCACTGGCAGTGAATTACTGGGAGATTCCTCAAAGTCTGACAAAAGCAATGGAGTTCCCTGTCTCCTGGGGAACCAGCAGTGGTGGGAGGCATTGTCTGAAACAGTGGTGAGTTGAGCCAGGACACAGTGCAACTTCTTTTTGCCATTTCTGTTGGCCATGTCTGAAATTTTCCTGCTAGTAACAGGCTGGTAGGAATTAAGAAATCCACTGTTTTCTATAAAGAAAGAAAGAGGAAAGAAAACCTACAACAAGGCTAAAAAACCCCTTTAAATTGCCTCCATGATGCTGGCATGTACTACCTTTACACTTCATTGGGGATGCTGATATTCCATTATTGAGAAATCAGATGCAACAGCAGAGCCCACTATACAAACATAACCTGTGTCTAAATAAATAATAAAAGAAACTCTGTACACAGGGAGGGGTCTGGACTAAGTGCTTCCCGAAATATGGGATCATTCAGACTTCTCTCAGACATTGCCTGTGACAGTCACAAAGCTCAGATCCAGAACTCCCAGCAGTAATGTATTCAGACTCCAGGTTTTGCCTTGTCACTATTGTAGAAGTGCATGTTCCTACTCTGGTTTCTCTAGTGCTTTTTTTTTATGGTGCTTATGAAATGACTCCTGCTCATAGGAAAAGTGTGACTGCTTTTGTTTATCCTACTTGTTGTATGAGAACAACTTGTAGGCTGTCATTTCATTATTGAATTTGAAAACAAAGCAAACATCAGATCACTACAAGACTGGATCACATGAAAATGAGCCCATTTCTGCCTTACCTGTTCTAGCAAAACTTAGTATGAGTTATGGTAGTTAAAGCTTCTATCATCAAATACCAAAACCATTGAATGACTGATCCTTGTTGTCAACAAGATCTGCATTAAAAATTAACTCTACCTTGTCTACCTTCCAAAACTTACTAGGAAATTTATGATTCAACAATGAACTCTTAATTGCTTCCTCTTTATTTTGATCTGTTTTCCTGGAAATACAATTAATTCTCTAGGCTGAGCCTTTAAGAATGAAACAAACTATAGCCCTTGCTCACTTTGGCAATGCAATCACTTTTAATCAGTGCATAATTAGGATTTAAACAGTATCAACCTGTCCCTGTTGCAAGAAGGTAACTGCACTTAAACTTCAATTACACCTAAATTTAAAAATCAATTGCAAATAAAATGTCCTGCTGCTGATGCTAAAGAGATTAGAAAGAACAGAATACATTCACACAAGAAGCCAGTCATGTCAACATAATTGCAACAAGCAGCTGCCATAATGTAGGTAATTCTGCTGTAATGCAATATTAAGGCCTTTATCTAATCAAAGGCTGTGGGCTAAGGCTGTCAAAAAATACAAGATGCCTCAAAAGGCAGAATGCTATTGTTTTATATATGGCTTTATCTTGTGCAGGATAAACGAGCTATTTTGCTGTAAAAAATTGGGGTTTTTTGAATGAATGCTTTATGTGGTGGGAGTTTAAAAGGGTTTTTTAATCACTGTAGTGTTTTCTTTCCTCTTTCTTCCTCTATAGAAAAAAGTTTTTTTCCTCAGAATATATCTACAGCAAGATAATGGAAAGGTTGAGAACCAGACATCCTTTGTGATGACTCTAAAGGTGTGACATAACAAGTCCTTTTTGTATATGTTCATCACAATATTTGCTTGAGGCATCAGGGACAGCACTGCAAAAACGCAGTGCGGCAGCGGTCTTGCAGAGCTCAGATGGCCTTTGGGGAAACCTGGCACTGGACTGAAATTTCTGGACCTCGGTGTTCTATGCTCACCCCTGCTAAGCGTGCAGGGAAAGGGCTCCCAGTGTGGGGCTGAAGAAGCAAAGCTCTCAGCAGGCAGTGAGGGAGTGTGCTCCTCCTGGGACCCGCTCCAAGCGGGAGTGCAGGTGCACAGGAACACTCAGCACTAGGTCTGAGCTGGAAGCCAGTTCCTGCCATGGCCAAGGAGGGAAAGACCAGGAGGTCTTTCTTTCTGCCTTAGGCACTATAATATCTGAGGAAAAACTTAACAAATTTATTCCTATTCTTGGGTGGAAACTGCCAGAACAACAAAAAAAAAATTAAAATTTCATCACAACTACTTGGACACTGTCTCTTTTTAAAGAATTCTTCTAAATCATCTCTCTGGGGATGTGACTCTCATGTCACCATGGCAGGAAACAGCGAAGAATTATGGGCTGCAACGCAAAGTTAAACTGAAATGTGCTGAAAGGAGTATGCAGACTTTACACTCTGTGAGCAGATACTATTCTGCAAGCCTGGTTGTCGTGCCCCTGCCTGCTAAACTACATTAATACCTGTACAACCTGGTTCCTATCAAAATGATTGTGGAGAAAATCCCAAAAGCATTGAGATACCTGGCAAGAAAGTAACCAGGTGTGTTGTTCTGATCATTCTTTCATGTTTAGTATTCTGGAAACTGGGCAAAGTATACACCAATGACAGCAGGTATTTAATAAAAAGCATGGCAAAAGCCACATGGAAATTATCTGCCTTCTTCCCTTTTCAGAGTGGAGAAGAAAACTTATTTTCCATCCAAGGCATGCCTTTGTCCTGGCTGCTTACAAATCTCTTAATTTTTTTCAGATGGTGAAGGGACAGACACATGGCAGCTGCATCAATACCAAGCAATGCTAGTGGGCACCTCCGGTGATACAAAAAGAAACTTTTATTTGGTATATGCATATATTTTCTTCTTCAACTTCTCTCTTTTTTTCTGAAAAAAATCACCATGGTACTGTTCAGAGCTGCTAAAAGTTGTGGCTGAAGGAAGCAAGCTGGGGAAAGTACTCAGAATACTTCTACTGGTCCCAGGTACAGGGGGAAGTAAGGTCATTGTTAGAAAAGATTTTAAGGTTTTGACACATATGCGGGTGGAGGCACTGCTTTGTGTTCCTTCTGAGTACTCCATCCTTTCTTGTTTCTCCTGCAGGTGGGATTTCATTGACAACAGCTGGGCCTGAATCCTTGGACAATCTGCACAAAATGAAGGGAGGAGAGAAAACCTCTCTGCTCTTCCTCATTTTTGTACATCCACACCTACAATTTGGGCTCTCTCTCACATACACCTCGGTGTCTGCAGTCAGTTTTTATTCTTCCTTCACTGAGGCACATCTCCCACTGAGGTATCATTACCTCTGCACTCAATTCTCTCACTGAATATCCTAAAAAGAAGCACAGCCTGATATCCTACAGTGTGTGAAAGTGAAATAAAAATGTTGTTTCCTTTTCCCCTGTGTGATATAAAGTTCGAAATGCTTATCTGTCTCTGTGGTTTAGTTATTCCAACCTGATCAAGTGCCACTCAGTACTTCTTCATCCTAGACTGTGTTAGAAGCTGCAGCCCATGTGGAACAAAAAACTATGCAGAGCAGAAATGATAAACGGCCTCAAAATAATAAAGGCCAGGTTTTCCATTTGCCCTTCCCCAGCCATTGTGCGATTTCCTACCTCTTAAACTTACCAAGGACAAAGGACATAAATTTTCCTTTGGACCTAGGTGGTTAAGTCCACGCCTATACAACACAGCTTCTGGTGTCTGTAAAGACGCATTAATTGCATCCTGGTGCTGTAGAGAAGAGGAATCTTTGTTGTGTGCAGGGGCCCTGGTGTTAAACCTAAGGGTTTGCAGAATGTGATCACTGACACAGCAAGAACAGAATGACCTGACATCTTTATCCACTGTAAAGTGAATGGAACTGAGCATGAAAACAACCACGCAAACAATATTTGAAAGCTGGGGTTGCTAGAAGCCAACCTGGCCCAATGCCTTTTGTTACAGAGTCATAGGATTAGGGCACAACAGGGAAAAGGCAATATTTTATATTAGCTGAGATGAAGCTGCAGGTAGGGGAGGGGCCATAGAGGTATTTGATCACCCACCAGGCTTGTAATAGCAGAGAATAATCGTTTTTTATATTAGACACCTGATCAGTTACCACTCAGCTTGCTCTGCCTGGGAGCAATGCCAGGATGACTGATGATTTCATGAGGATTCCCATGCTCAGATAAACTCCTGTCTCTCTTCAACTGAGCAGCCATCCTTACTCTTTTTGTTGTAAGACACTTTTCTGGCAATTACAGTCAAATTACTTTTTATATTTGCTGTGTTATTTGCTTATAAAAAATAATAATGTCATCACTGAACTTCAACACGCTGTCTAGTCAGACAGCTCCTACTGCTAATGTTCTTCTGCAGGACTGAAAGTCCTGCTTTGAGTTTTCACATCATTCAACATGATGGCCTTTGATCAAGATCAGGGTTGGTACTGCTGACATGGGGGAAAATGGCACTGACAGGAAATGGGAAACCCTTTCTCCCAGAACCTCTGAAATCAGTTCTGCTGCAATGGCCATCTTGGCATCTCACGCTGCCATCAGCCTCTCCAGTGTCTGAGTGCCTCCCGGGTTAAATCAATACTCACCTCTACCAGTAGGACCAGAATAGATTTCAGTTGGAAGCGAGACACAAATATAATTTGGAATACCTGCAACTCAGTGTTGAGACATCTCAGTACTTTTAACAGAGTCAAAAGTACAGAATATCCTAATTTTATTCTTTTTTCCACACTTCCCCAAATTGGGATCAGAAAGCACTGTTTTGATGTTGGCAATATTCAGCGAGTTCTGCTATGACCCAGTTTTTTGGCATATATGGAGAACTGTTAGAGAACTCCTACTAATATATCTGCAGAAAGCATGTGGCACTGCTTTTTCAGAATAAAACCTCCTGAGAAATCGTAGAGTGTCTGAAGTACCAAAAATAATTAGTCATGAACACATAGCAATTTATCCCTAGTTTTCTGTAACAGTAGGAAAATGGCTTTACCATAAGAATATATGCCTTTTTTTTATCTTGCCGTGTTTTGTGCTTCACCAAAAGAAGCTGAGTTTTAATCAACAATGGCTAAAGTTTTTACCAAAGTTCAAGTACTCTAAAAAATCTATACATAAAATAAACATCAAATTGTGTTGATTTTTAATTAATTTCACGATTATAAAATGATTTTGCAACCAGCTCTTCCACAATGGTTTCTACTGACTTTGCAGACCAAAGAAATAACCAAAAAAAGGGAATAGGCATCCACTGAGCCATGAGAACTCCTGCCTCACTGTCTTGCTTCACCCAAAGCTTGCCATTATCTTAATGTCCATCTTCCTACATAAGCATGATGTTCTATACCACATATTCTTCCCAAAATGATTGTCCCTAGCAGTTTTAATCTCCGGAATACTAATTCTGCTGCACATTTAGGAGTTAGTAAAAAGCCTTGGGGGTGTGCTTTATTTAGGAATTCTGAGAGAACTTTGCTTACAAGGGAAGGTGTGAATAAAACTGGTACAATGGAATTTCTGTTGAAGCCATTAGATAAACTTTAATTCCCCAGGCTTTGGATAAGTTTTTGCCCAATTCCCTTTTTTTTCCCTGTGGCTCTGACACGTACAATCTAAGTCCATCACACTGAGAATGAGATAATTATTTCTTTCACAATGATATTTCTTAGATATTTCAGCTGCTCTTTCTGTCTCTCATGTTCGGAACAGTTTGAATTTCTTGGTACCTCTGGAAAAGTGATATTTCTCCTCTAAGCCTCTTAGGGTAGCTCTGGCTGTTTTCTCATTAGGCTCTCTGCAAGAAATAAATGAAGCAGGTGACTGGCACTGAGATTTTGATTCTGATGGGATCCCTGCCACACAGTGAGCTATAGCTGTAGCATTAAGTATGTGCTTTTAGGTGAGAAATAAAGATATAAAATAAGCTGACTATCAAAACTCAAGTAACACAGTTATGGCTCTAAAACAAGACTGTACATGTTTTAGTGTATTTCTCTTTTGTCATAACATCCTTTAACAGGTTTGACTCATACGGTGGAATGATGCCCTACCCACAGTCCTTCCCCCAGCATGCCAGTGTAATTTGTAATAGCAAGAGCCTATACACTCAAAAGGCCAAACCTGATTCTGCTCTAGTCTGCATACATTCTGCTGCTATCTCCAGGGGAAAGTAGATTGATAAGTCAATTTAATGGATGTCATGTTCATGCAGAGATAAGAAGCTTCCTTACCACTAAATTTTATCATCAGATTTGGAGCAGCTTTGTTTCGTGCACTGTGGAGAGCTGCCTGTTTTGCTAGTGGTGCCAACTAAGTGTAAATAGGTTATTTAACAAAGATTATGTTTATGATTGAATTGCAGTTGTTGGCAGTGTTTTTTGGAAACCATTCTGGTTCCGATTCTATTTTCAGAAAATTATAAGGAAGCAAAAAGCCTCAAATAATGGTGAGAACAAGAATACTGAACACCCTGATAAAGCTCGCAAGATTTGAGGTCTTTGTTTTAGTCTACAGGGAAAACTGTGATATTGGAGATTATTATTATGTGCCATAAAAAAATTTGAAATGTTCTTCTTGTGCGTATTAAGGATAAATTCTTTCTAATATACCAAGAGAGACTAAATTGAGCATATCTAATATGAGCATTAGAGAGATGGATGAGCATTAGAGAGATGGAGATGCCTACATGAATACTATCAAAGTTCAGTAAGGCAGCTGTCCTTAAATACTGGGAGACATCTTCATATTTTTGAAAATTAATACAATTAAAGTGTCATTTGGGCAATCTGAATCTGAGCTGTCATAGCACATACAACTTGAGGTACCTTCTTTTCCACATTATCTATATTTGCATGCATGTTTAAATATTTTCTTTTTCATCTTAGTTCAAAAGATAAAACTTGTGTTGACTTTATTATTTATAATTTATAACTTTGATACATATTCATTTTATACTCTGTTCTACTCAGGCACATTATTCATTAATATAGTCAATTTCTTCATTGTGAGATCTTCTGGACTTTGGAGGTGGTTTATAATTTGCATGAGTTGCCTAAACTTATTTGTCTTTGCATATGAAGATAAGGATTTCCACACCTTATTTTAATTTCATGTTTCAGTCCTGCCAGAAATGCTTCTGAATCCATTGAATTGAGGTGGAACACTGGGAGAAAGCAAGATCTGATTCTTACTATTTTTATGTCAATGAAATTTCTTTGTCTTGAAAACAGCTTCTCCTTTTTCACTCTAGTTTTAATTAGAATAGAATCAAGCCCAATTTAGGGTTAGGAATGTCCATGCCTGATACTTTGAGTAAATAGGCAATTCAGGTTCCCAGTGAAGGCCTGCAAGTTATACACCTTTAGTATGTAGTCTAACCCTACAGTCTGAAGCTGTACCTTTTACTACATTGATCGAATGCAATCAGGCTGCTACATTTACAGGAGAAAGAAAAATCTATCTGGCTTGTTGAAATAAGGTATTGGCATGACATAATACACATTAATTACACTGCATTCATTAAATTAGTCCCTACTAATTAAGCTGACATACAAGGAGTGATTTTTATGTTCAGCTATTGCCTAAGTTAGGAAGTATAATAAATCAACTGAAGCATTCAGTTCCTTAACCAGCATAAACTGATGCAGCCTTACTAAAATTCAGTGTGACTTTGCAAATTTACCACAGGGGAGATACTTGTCATTCAAATTCAGATATCCTGACTTGCAGTCTCCTGCACAGTGACTCTTTCACAAAGATGTCTAAAAGGGCGGAATTTGAATAAGGTTTTCTTGCTGCCAACACAGGAATCTCGGGTGCTCAAATTATACATATTGTTAGCACGGGAAGCATCGGCTGCGCTGCATGGAGACAGGCAGAGCTTGGAAATATGATGGGTTCTTCCCAAGGGGTCTGGCTGTCAGCTGCTTTTCTCCTAGGTTTCTGTCAGAGTGAGTCAACTTTTACCACCTACTCTTCTGAAGTGAAGGATAAGAAGGAGGCCTCATAAATCCATTATTCTTTCAGAGGAGTATCTCAGGAGCTGTGCACTTTTTGTCGCCCCAAGGGTCGTATGACAGCATCATGAAAAACCGACAGGACACATTATTAACAGCCTCTTGAGAATCTGCTAGCACTACATTAACTGGATTGATGGGTGCAAGACCCATAGCACCTGTCCAGAAGACCAGGAACTGGGTTTCCTGCATGGGCAGAGATGCAATGAGGTCTGTGAGGAGTCCCCGCAAAGAGTACCCCGCACAGAAATAAGGAGTCCTCTAAGTTGCTTTGGTGTGAAACCACCTTTTTGTTCAGGAAATTCTGATTTTCTCAGTTGTTATAATTAATATTCTCCTTCAATGGATACCCTTTGGTCAGCAACACCCCCATATTTAGACCTTACAACACTTAGGATACACAAAAACCAGGAAACCAAGACTTTGTCCTCATGCTTGCCATGACCTTGCTGAACAAAGTATATTTTCTGTGCATTTACAGTTGTCTTTCTCCCTTGACCCATTCATGTCTGATTTTGTAGACTGAAAGGTTTTCTGTGTTTTCTACACTATTATCATCTCTCTCTGTCCTGACAGTGCTTGGGGTGTAAACATTGGTGTCAGACTCTATACACTTTTGGGATGAATTGTAGGCTCCTGAGCACAGTCCTGTGCAGTGTGAAATGGTATAAAAACATGCTGTAATAAAAAAAAGGTAATTCTAACAGACATTTTACTTAACTGAAAATGTCAGTGTTTTCTGGTTCCTCCTTTTCCAGTGAATCAGCTGACGCATTGTGTCTGGGAAGACACAATAAGGTGCTCTCACACCTGCCAGGTTCAGCAGAAAGGAGGGGAAAGACTTTATTATTTACACATTTCACATTCTTATACAATTCCCAACTCCACAAGGGATTGGAGAGCATGTCACTTCCTTCTCAATTCCACTGGAGAAGAAAGATGCTTATCAAAGTTCTCTTATCACAAAAGGAATGAAAACCAGAAAATACCGTTAAGTAAACATTGGCTATTATTTACATGAAACTGTGAGAAAGAATCTGACTCCAAGGTTAAAAACAGAAGGCTTAGCAAAAACCAGGGCAACAATGCATAATGGTAAAAAAATCGTCGGGCTGCAGCTCGCCTAATGAAATTTAGGCATCTTCAAAGAGGTGAACAGTGCGTACTACTGGAAAGGATCTAATAATATAAAACCCACCTATTATGTGATATGATGGCTGCTGAAATAGTGAGCATTTCCCTGGGTAAAGGAATATTTACCTGCACAGGCAGCATTACGAAAAGCCCAACACATGTCCTTCCTAAACTGATGGACCCTTCAAGCAACTTACACTCTCTGTGCCTTGCTTCATGTTTTAAGACAGTGCTTCTCAAGTACATAAGCAAAACTGATTTATTCTACATATGATGGCAATCAGTTTTTGTCTTAGCAATTTTTTGTGTCCTATTTTCTCTTACTAATGAACCTGATAAATACCTCTTTTTTTTCTTTTCTGAAATAACATGCAAAAATATTATTTTCACAGCTGTTCATCTGCCTACACATCCTGCTAGTGATAAAAGGTTCAACTGCCAGAGAGAGACAATCCAAACCTCTGGTATTAATGCATTAAATCTTACATTTAAATAATAGTTCTTCACCTTGGAAAACTTCAAGAAAGGAATTGCTGCAGTTTTTGATTTCACTCAGCTGGGGATGATAAGAGGCAGTGTCTATTTCCACATAAACTGAGAACAATGAATCTCATTATTTTTGATGATGTAGCAAAGAAATAATGACCCTGTGGGATCTTATTACATGGCTGAAAAGTGAATTAACTTTGGCATAACCATATCGAGTGAATTACTCTAATGATCTGCTTCCTAACCCTTATGGGTGATCTCATAACATTGCTCTCATAATCTGGGAGTACACATGAGAGCATAAATTGATTTTGCTTTTCAAAATCCAAACTTCATTCTCAAAGGAAATCACAGAGACACTTTGTCATCACACTGCTGAGGGAAGCAGTCGTTGCTGTAGGTGATGATGACACCTTCTGTGACAGTGATAAAACTGATCCAAAGCACAGGCATTCATAGATCCCCATACAGATGTAAAATTGAAGGTGGCCCTCGTGAAAGAGGAAGAGGAGTTACCTTCTTCCTCTGACTAGTCCTCTTATTCACAGGACAGACTGAGGGAACTGCAAAGCCCCTCTGCCTGGAAACCTGTTGTAAACATGAAAAGAAACTGAGCTGGAAGTTAAAAGGTAGAAACTTTTCACTTTTACAAGAAAGGCTGGGTTTTTCAGCAGAGACATCCCCAGGATTTTCTGTTAATCGCATCTTCTGAGAGACTTGATATTGTAGACACTCAAATTCATTAGTCATTTACAAGTTAGAAGATTAAGGTCCAAGCCTCTCATTTTTGTTTTCTGACAGATAAATATTTATCAGAGTTTGAAATAACACTATCCAGGATTTCTCATTCATCAATGATCACAGCAGGGTATAACATGGAATTAACTTCCTGGGGCTTGGTGAATGAGGTAAATAAGTATCCACATTGTATTTAAACACATCTGCAGTGTGACTGACTAGCCCTGGATCGCAGAGTTTCTGCACAGAGCTAAAGCTCCTTGGAGACTGGCCCTGTGCTTCATTCTGTTTGCTGCCTTCTTGTCCTGGAGTCTCAACATTACTCACTAAATTTGCGTAACACTTATTAAGAATGTGATCAGACAAAGTAATCAACAGTAGTTCTGTTGTGCACTGTGATTATTTCAAGTTGAGATGTGAGTAAATATGCAATTTCAACACAGGGATTTTAATTTTCTAGCAGCAGGATCAATGAGTTTGCTTTGCATTGGTCACCACTGACGTATGAAGTGATGGAAAGCAGAGGTGTCTGAGGAGCAGGGGTAGCACGTAACCCATGTCCATGGCCACACTCACCCTGCTGCTGAGGCCTCTCCCCTTTCAGATCTCATTGCTTTAAACAGGTGGTTGTTACAAAATCCTTGATGGAAGCAAGTATCCTTTTGGAGAGCAATTTTCTGGCACCCGTGAAAAGATCAGCTGTTGAGTGACAGCCTGACAGATTTTTTAAAACAGTTAAAGGGCAAAAATACTATGTCTGACAGGAGTAGCAGCAGTGGTTGTGCCAGGCAGCTAGTACAGCAGGTGGATTCTGAGGTACTACAGCCCCATATGCTGTCTGCCACAAAAACTCTGCAGCAGGAGATGAAACTTAAACCTGAACACAATAGAAATGTAGATGAAGTACTGCCACTGCATGTCCTTAGTTGCCTGCCCTGCACACAGGTCTGGAAAGGGCAAAAGAGGTGTCATTTTCAGCTGTAGTCAGCACATGTTTCATTTGTTAAGGAATGAAGTAATTTTTGTCCTATTTTCATCAAGAAAAAACGGGAGCAGGAAGCAAGAAAATGGCAAAGCCAGGAGGAGCCGGTGGTGGAGCTGGGTACCAAACCTTCTTCTGCACCCCTGGGGTCCCTCAGCTCTCATACTCACCAAGGTGATATTATTTACCAAGAGCTGTTGCCAGCTGTTTGCAAAGATAGACAATAAGAGGACTCTGAGGCAGTAATGTGCATTATCTGAGCAGTCCAGGTTTGAAATGCTGGTATTTTTCACAGCTCTTTGCTTACCTGCCTGGGAACAATAAAACTGGTAGCAGTCATTTGAAATAGCAAGGACCAGCTGCTTGCACTGTGGGCCAGCATAAATCTCAAACCACTTATAAAAGCAGCACACTCAACCTGAGCTACAGCCAATCTCTAGTGATAAAATCTGATTTCCTTTTTGATCAGTTTCCCTGTGCCTGGAGTATTTCCAACACGGTATCCTTCCTGAGGAAAGGAGTGAGACATACTGAAGCAAATCTGCTGAAACATCATTTGGCACTTCAAGCATCACAAAGGATGGAAAAACACTTGACAGAGACTTTTGCCTGTATTGTGTGTTGGTGTTCCATAATAATGATATCTTTGCAAGTGTCCTAAACTACAGTAGCATGTTCATGACCGCCACACTCCCCCACCAGAGAGGGCATCTGAATTTCCTTCAGAAAAATCAGTCAAGACTGATGTTTCAGAAGTCGTCTGCTCCAGTCTCATTAAGTTGACTCAAACTATGAGTGGATGATTCATTTTACTCTTTTCTTGTCATCTACCACTGAAAAGCTCTATAATTTTAACCCCCTCCTGAAGGCTCCCTTTAGTCTTCTTGACTCAATCTGATTATTTTCCTTCTACTTTTCTCCCTTTGCCTGTTCTTCTCTGTCATACAGATGTTTCTTTCTCATCTCTCCAACTGATGTTGTAGAAAAGAAGAGCACTGGAGCAGACACCTTGCTGTCTACCTTACTGGTGTTTAAAACTGGGCAAGTCCACTACTAACTTAGGGTGCTACCACACTGTAAATCATAAAAATGAAACCACCACTTGACATCCAAGAGACACAGATTAAACTGCTGAGGGAGAGAGGAATGTTTTTTAAGGACAGAAGGGTCACTTCTGATTTTTTGACCTCCTCTCAGTAAAGGCTGTAGACTATCATGCGATCACCTCCACATTCAGTCCAACACTCTGCTGGAAAACCAGGACATTTCCCTTAGAAACTTAGCCAGGTATCAAGATTACCTCTCAGGAAGAAACTACCCCAAAGCTCTGTGAGGCTGCATTTTTCAGCAGTCAGGAATATATGGCTACATCTACAGATGCTAATGATCAAACACACTGCCCTGTGCGCAGCCTTCCTATTTTCTCCTTATTGCTTCTGCCATACCAGGATTTGAATGGGGAGGAAAGATATTAATTAACATATGTCCATGTCTAATTCCTTGAGTGAGAAATGAGCATGATCCAAAGCCGTGGGGACAAAGCATGTCAGAGCTGTATTGGCCTAGCACTTGAGAACTTCTCCGTTTGCTATAGCCTCAATTTCAAAGTACATCTATGATTACATACAAATGGGTTAGATGACTGCAAAAAGAATCACTAATTTAAGACAGCAATGCAAACATTTTTGACATTTAAACATTATCCAGTAAAAGTGCGTAACCCTTCTATTTGACAGAAGTGAATACTAATGAGGACTCACATATTAGAGCCCTTCTGAGGTAAAGAGAGGAGGGAACATATTTCTATTATTTTATATCTTTGTAAAAAATTATTTCATTACTATGCTTCAAAGACTGATTAATTCCTCACAGTGCTGGTCTGGACATTATTTTTTATTCCTTNTTAGGATCAGTCCTATCTTTTTTTTTTTTTTTTCCCTGCTGCTGTTGCTGCTGCCCAAGTGGCTGCTGATTAATGCAACAGAATATTCAACATTGCAAATGAAAAAAATACTGGAGATTATGTACTTTCTGCCTTCCCAAAGGCCAGCTGCTGTCCATCTCAATTTATCTCCTTCCTCTCCTCACTCCCTCTTCACCCACAGGCTTCTTTGACATGTTTTCACTTCAGTATTTGTTTTCTCCTGCTCCAAGGATAATGTGTCCTCCTCCTCAGGAAGCCTGGTGAAACAGCAAAATGGGTGAAAGCTTGACCACACATAAAGTGAAGATCTACATTCCCAGTGTGCATTACAAATGACAGAAAGCCACACTGACGGTGAAGAATTGAAAATACTCCCTATCCCAACCCCATGCATGTAGCTTGTGTGGCTGTAGCCACAGCCTGCTGACATGGGCATACTCAGGATGTGAGATGCTCTGGGATCTCAGAGGCTCACCTTTAATTATGTCAAGTTTCTTTGTAAAAGTAATTGAGTTTAGTTGAACTTGATTTTGATGGTAACTTTACCAGACTGTGAGCAGGGCCAAGTTTTTTGTCTTTTTGTTCACCTTTGTGTAGGTAGGATATGATTTCTAGCAATGTTCCTCTTCTGTGCAGCACATTGTATATTAGGGTAGTGACCTCAGCTGATAACCTCCCGTCCCTGTAATACAGAAAACAAAATTATATCAACAGAGAGAACATTAAAGAAGGAAGCAGGAAGGTTTAAAAATATAGGCAGTGTTCACTCAACAGATCCAGCTCATGTAGCACTGTAAGATAGAACATGTATTTCTACTTCTTTTAACAGCTTAGGTATGGCTTGGAAGTGTCATGTAAATGGTCTCAAAAAATGAATATTCTGAATAAGTTTGTTCCACACCATATATCAAATTATTGTTAATCACTGGTAATACAGTCCTTTTTCTCATTTACTCCTACTGAGGATCTCCCTCTAGCAAAAAATGCTTGTAACACGGTTTTCTTCCTTGGCATCCTGGCCCAATTCTGCACTCAGGTTTTTTCCATGCTTCTAATTTGTCTGTTTGCTGTCAGCTCCCTATGACGGGGTATTGGGTCTGACTGAGATGAGCTGATTTTCCCAAGGCAGCCTTCATGATGATGCGCTATTGTATCAGTAGATGGAAAGGTGTTGATAACACACCAGTGTTTCAGCTACTGCTGAGCAGTGCTGGCACAGCATCAGCACTGTCTCTCCAGGACTCTCCCCATCACCAGCAGGATGGGGAGGGCACGGCAGGGGACACAGCCAGGACAGCTGATCCAAACTGACCAAAGGCATATTCCTTATCATATGATGTCTGCTCAGCAATATAAGATTCCTCAGGGAGGTTTAGGCAGCCTGAGTGCCCTTCAGCCACTCACTGACAACACCTGTGCACAAAGGCAGCATGTTCTGTCAAAGAGTAACGACCAAGTTGAAATCAGCAAATTTTCAAGCTTTGCTACCAATCAAGTCTTCTAGGCAGCAACTGAACATGAAGAAAACAGGACATATTGCAAAGGTACCAAAGGACTTCAGGAGTCTGGTGAGACTCAGCCTGCTAAATCATTTAGACCTTCCCTATATGTATAGAGAGGAATAATCCAAGGATCTCTCAGTGCTTTACACAGAGAAAAACCCAATTTTGGCAGAGCTCCAAAGAAATAAAAGCACAGGGGAAGATGGATGAGGGAAACCACAAGGAAGATCGCATGGACTTTCTTCCCAGATATTCCACTGCCTTGATGGGGCTTTTAAAGACATTATAACTCTGTGTTCAAAACCTTTCTGCAAACTAGGAGAAAAAATGTCTTTTTTTCCCAAACAGGAACAATCTTTTTCCCCAAAAAAGTTGTCAAGTCAGATGAGAAAAAGGAATATCAAAATGTTATTTTGCTTGTAGTTATGCAGGTCATTTAGCCTTTTAGTATCTATTAATTATTCTTCTTTGTCTAGGCTCATTATAAAATATCCAGCTGATGCTGCTATTCTCAGTAGGCTGAAGAAGATACTTTGATGTTAAATGCTGTACTGTCAGGAACATTTACAGAGTTGGCCTTGGTTTTTTGGCTTGTGTTTTTTATTTGTGTTTTTGCTTGTTTGTTTATTTGGTTTTGTTTTAACTCCCTCCAATTTATCTCCCTCTCATGTAGTCTGTTGCTTATTTGACCTGAATTGAATTTGCCAAAACTTTGTACTAGAGCAAGTGAATCAATTTTTCTGTTCTGTAATGGGGTTTTTTCAGCTGTTTTTTTAGTCTTTTCAGATTGACCTGTGAAACAACAATTTTCTGATCCACTTCTTCAACAGTAATTGTTCCTGCCTATCTTAATCATCCAGCATACCGTGTGTGCCTGAGGATTTATTCCAAGTGATTAAGATGATTTCCCAAGGATGTTCCATATGATCCTTATTTGATTTACATCTCTCTTCATTTTCACTATTGTCTCCAAAATTACAAAGGTTCAATACAGGTTTTATTGTTTCAGGGTCTTTTTTTAAAGGAAATT
Source organism: Platysteira castanea (assembly GCA_013397175.1). Classification (NCBI taxonomy): domain Eukaryota; kingdom Metazoa; phylum Chordata; class Aves; order Passeriformes; genus Platysteira; species Platysteira castanea. The sequence goes on along the minus strand of VYXC01004305.1, from coordinate 597,115 downwards.
ATGCTGAGAACTTCTCACTGCATTAATGCTTCTGATGCTTAAGGATGTTGGTAGTTTCTATGTATTGTAATTATAAAATTCTGGTTTGCTAGGAGTTTTGTTCTTTTTGTTCCCCCTATACAAAACATTAATAGCACAACCACAAATGCACTTCTCATGGTATTTCTGACACTCTGCTGAACTGAGGATAAAATCTAATAATAACCTTTGTCATAAAGCAAATTTATTTCTCTAGAGAGATGATGAACAAGGTTTTTCTGGTGTGCTATCCAATAACTCAGCTGATCACAAGGCTTCTGTACGGCCAAACACCTGGAACACGAAAATCATCTGCATTATTCTGAAGTTACTGGTAGAAAAATGAGATATGAAAATGTCACTGCAGAGATAAAATGATTGGATAGCTGCAGTTATAATAGCTGGGATAAAATTAAAAGTGTTATCTAATTTTGTGCTTTAGGGTATGGAGTGAACACCCACTTAGTTCAGGAATAAGTGTTTCCTCTGAGCAATGTATACCCTAGAGCACAAATGGTGACTGATTGGAATAGTTGGTGACATGGCTGCAATTTTTCATCTTCCTTTGCTAAAAATGCCTTCACCATTCTCAGATATTAAACAAACCAGTGGTATCTCATGGCTCAGAAAGTCCCTTGTTTTGATAGACTTGGCATTCCTGCCTGACAACAGAGCTGATTTCAAGGTGGTCCTGACTGGAGAAAAGCCTGTCAACAATTGTCATCTGCAAGGACACATCTGTATCAGTTTGCTAAGTAGAACAGGACCCAAATTTCATAATTCATCAGTACATGGCCAAATAAGCAGTCACGCTGTGTGGGACTTAGCTATGTGGGCATTTTAGAAGTAGCTTGATCTCTTTTTTTCACCTCCTTTCAGGTGTGGTCTTGGAAACATAAAAAATTGAGGAATCTTTGAGTTTCTCTGCAGCTGGCAGTTCTACAAAAGGAGGTCCAAATATTTGTTAAAAGTAAACCAAAAGACATTGACTGAAATTAACGTGAGAAAAGCGGGTGTCTTTTTCAGGGCCACTCCAGTTTATGACACCTGAAGTCTTGATCCTGCACAGGACGGATGGCTAAAGAAGGTCCTTTACTTGCTTGCATGTCAAGGCCTATTTGTCTGCTGAGTAATGCAGAATGCATCGAGAGGCACAAAAACCATCCATAGCATCTGGAAAAGCATCCAAGGTCCAGTACTTTGCCCATTTTCCTGAATGAGTGGTGCTATTTGAGTGCCTGGGTTTAGAGATATTCTCCAAAAGTTCTTGGAGAGTGGTATCAAAAATCAAAAAATTGGCTCTAAAAAAGCAGCTATGAGAATTATTAGAGGGAACCAAAAAAGGTAAGAAAAACACCTACATTAACTTTGGTGTGTCCTAAGCAATCGAAGTAATGCGAGTCTGAAGGTTCAGACTGTGTTACTGAGTGGTTGGTACTTGCTGTCCCCACACCACCGTGACAGCACTGCCTGTAGCTGAAGGAATCTCTGCCTTTTGGGTGCTGTAATCCTAAAACAGAGCCACAGCTGACCTGGGGGATCAAGCCCACAAACCATTGTTTGGCCACCTGGGGTTTAAATAGAAAATACATGCCAAGAGGTATGTAAAAATTATGATTATCTTATTATCCAAATAGTAACCTGGTTATAGAAAGGTTCCAGTACTTGGGAATGCCAAGATTATATCCTCTGGGATCTATTTGAAGCTCCTCATTCGAGGCCTTCTGGGCTGAGCTGACACAGCTCAGGGGCTCTCTGGGTCTGTATTAACATTTCAGCACTGCACTTTGTAGGGTAGATGAAACCTCTGTCACAAATGGGAAGACAAACTCCTCTAAGAGTAATTATTTGAGTTTTCACAGCCAAAATGGTAGGGTATCATCCTTCTCAACTACTGTTTTTAGGTGACATTTGCTCTGCAAACAGCACTGAAGTGTTCAAAACAAATGTTTGAAAAAAAATTTAAAAATCTTGCTACACACATGAACTTCCATGTTCCTATTGTCTATGTGTAGGAGCCTTTCAGTCTCCTTCCTGTTCACTTTTGTGTCACAAACATTTTCTTTGGACTAGTGAAGCAAACTAAGCCTGAAGGAGACAAAAAGAGATTATAAAACAAATTTATTTCAGAGCAAAGGAAATAAAATGTAATACAGTCCCCAAATAAAGTCTTTTCAACTACCTCTATTTATTTCTTATCTACCTTCAGTAATAATGAATAAATAAAAATTAGGCAGGAACCATACCCTTTCTCAAAAGCAGAATCAGTCATCCTCTGCGCTGACGCAACTGAGAAACATAAAATTGATGTAAAGGAAAAACAGACACTATTTTTTTCTTCTAGAGAGTTATTTTCTTGCGATGGAAGCCAATTAGTGTTGTTCTCTGAAGAAACATGAAAACATCAGAGAGAAATTTTTTTGTCTGAAAAGAAACAAAAAGAGTGAAAATAATCTAATCTAGAAAGACATTTTCATGTGCCTTCAAAAAATGGAGACAGAAAAAAAGACTTCTGTAGTTTTCCTGACAAACATAATGCAACTTTACTCTTGAAAATGCTGGAGTTCTGATTTTTTCCATTAATATAATCTACCAAAAATGTTCTGTTTCAGACAGTGTCTCACTTTGCCAAAATTTTCCTGCTGAATTATTTCCTTTAAACAGTGAAGAAAAGATGCTTCTAAAGCATTGCTGCCTGTTGAGATCAGGAGTTCAGGTAGGAAGAAGTGTTTATTTTTTTCAAATGTTCTTGCAGGAAGATTGCTGCTTGTCTTCATTTTGAAGTTTTTTGGTTTTGGTTTTTTTGGTTTTTTTCTGCTCTCCTGGGATACACCTTCCTCTCTCCTCAAAAGACTCCTGTTTGCATTGGAGTAGCCTTGAAGACAAATGTGACCCTGCTCTGGGAGAAGCCTTAGATCTTGCTTTGGGAAATGGAAAGGCACCAAGGCTCCCTCGAGCTGTGAGCCTGTCCTTGTGCAAACATCTATCACAGCCTGACACAGTCAGGTGCCGCTGCTTCACCATCAGCCCTGAAGGGACAGAATGGGTCTTAGAATGATGAGGTAAACAGTGCATCTGTGCAAACAAACATTTGGATTGATATTTGAACATGCAAACTGGAAAATTTTGCAAACAAAGCCAGAAGGAGCATTGGAGATGCACAGCACCAGGGGAATGGCTCCTCTGTGCAGCTCCCTGGGCACCGGCTGGCAGGGGAGAGGGATCATGGGCATGGAGACACGAAAGAAGGCACAACACTTCCAAAATTTCCGCATCCAGGGGGCATTCTTAGTGTCCAGGGACAGATTCCAATTTGGACAACTTGCCAAATGCTGTCATAAATGAAGAGATACCAAACTAACCATGTAAGCAAGCTCTTCCTGCAGCTCAGCTGGAAGTTTTGTGGGAGAGAGACCTAACTGCCATGAAATACCACAATTTATTTGGTACAGCAGGTAACAGTCAGAAAAGCAAGGAGAAGGCACTAAACCCTCCAGGTACTGAACTGCAGAGGAAGATGATCAGGAAATTCCAGCCAGCTTGAAGTGATGAATTTGATATGTTTTAGGGAATTGGCACCTGATATCTGGAAATTATAAACACATTATTGAAAGGCAAGAGCTGGCTGTATTCCTTCCACTGTCCTGCTAACACAGAATAAAAAGGTGAATTAATCTTGTTGTTCCTGGTTGACCTTGACCTTTTTTCATTTTTTTTTTCTAGTGATGATTTATTTGCTTATATAGATTTTTGAACCATATTAACCACCTACATTTTTTGGCAACAGGGATGTTGTCCTGGTTTATTTGCACTGATGGCTAGCCCATTGCTGAAGTCCTTTATTTTGAAAGACTCAGCCTTAAAAAGCTGATGGTGTCAATAAAAGAAATCTTGTATTTATTGTTTTTTCCTTCAACAACATGAGAGCATCCAATTTATCACTAGAGAACTGATGTGACCCTCTTGGTCTTCCCTCTGTCTTAAAAGACTCTGGCTTTTAAAATATAAAGCTAAAATACAATCTTTTTAAAATACAAGCTTTTTAAATACAAGCTAAGGTATTTCCAGCATAAAAGAAATCAGTCCTATGGCAGCACTGACAGATCAGTAGACTTGAATAAAATCAGCATACAAGCAGCATAAATACTTTTAGCATTAAAGTAGCTTAGGCCAAACAAGAGCAGTGGCTTCCTTGATGATCTAAGTCTTGACATTTTTTTGGTCTGTAATTTTGTTCCAGAGACCATTTGTTCTTACAGTTGTAGCTGTGACAAAATATCTCCCATGCATCTCTCTACAGCAGAGATCTAAAACCCTCTGTAGGCAAAGATGCCTTTACGAGGAATTTCTTGGCTTTTGAGAATTTAAATACACTTATCAGCACACTAATATTTTAGTTCAATTTTTTTTAATGACACCTATGTAAATCTGCTTAATCTAAAGAGAACATGAGTCCTCTACATGAAAAATCATTACATCTAATCTGATTTTGATAATACCGTATGTGTATTTCAGGATTTCCTGTTTGCTTGGCTAACATGGACAGTGATTCTGCAACTTCCCATCTGTAGTTCTGGTTGCTTTTCTGACTTGGTTTGGTAACAATATTTTTGAAATGTTGAGGTCTTTCCAATGCCTTTGTTCCAAAACAAGGGTCATGGGAAAAACTCTTATGCTTGAGTGTTACCACAGCAAAGTGAAGCCTGGGCCAGAGATAATATCTTTGAATGATAAAGGAAGCAGATCAAACACATGGGACTGCCCAGAGACATTTACACATAAGGCAGGCCATTAATGGGCAATGAACTAATGATACATCTTCAGAAAATGCTTCTTCTGTGCCCAGAACCACTAACAAGATACGTAAGAGGCACACACTCAGCCACATATTAGGCACTGGGCCTGGGTGGCTTGTGTCCCAGGATACCCAATTTAGTTGATATAGCAGGATGAGCTGCTCCAGGCAGCAGGTCAGAGCAGGTGCTGCAGAGATGGCAGTGAGTATTTCTCATCGTGTTACAGAGGAACTCCACCATAGCAGTTTAATATGTCAGACCCGACTGTAAAATCTCTTGATCTGCTTGGTGCAATCAGGGATTGAAAGCATCTGTCTGTGCTGTGAGACACTGAACATATGAAGGCACTCAAGCAGTTACCTCTGGGACTGAACGAGAACGTAAGGCAAGCAAATGAAAGGAGAAACAGAAACAGTAAGGCAGGAGAAAACAATCCAAGAAGCTACAAATGTAAACACCTCTCAGTCCTTTTGTGATATTCTTCATGTATATATCCTGCGCTGGTTACGCTGCATTGTTCTGTTCATTAAAACCACACAGCACTTACAAAGAGCTTAAACAAATCCAGCAGAAACATGCTTATTCTAAGCTGGGGGATAGAGCAGGCTGCAGAGATGCAGAGCTAAAGATGGGATGGGCAGTGCCTGTTAGCAGCAAGAAAAGCCCATTCAACCTGCAGCATGGTCTTCTAATTAACAGAGAATGTACCAGAGATGCACGTTGCACATCTATACCTATTTCTCCTTCAAGTAATTGCACTCTGTAAAGGAATCTGCAAGGATCCAGTCCCATCCTGTGTATGAATGGCTTTAACCTTCATTCATGGTTTCATCCTGATGGACCTTTCCTCCCCATTTTGTATTCTTCATGTATTTCTGGGCTCCAGTCAGAATCAGAACCAAAAATGAGGCACTGCAACTCTGAAGGAATTTCTGTCTGGGAACCGAGACTGGGGAAATCTCATGGGAAAGCATTCTGGGAAACTGCTGGACAGATTTGGTGAACTTGAAAGATGAGGGTAGCCTAGACAATACTCCACACTGGTGATTATTTGCACGATTTGGATGTAAACTATTAAATTTAATTGGTCTGAATAATGTCTATGCCTATAATCACTCCACTGGGAATGGTTCTGTAAAGCAAAATGGCTGGTATCGAGGACCAAATATCACCGGGCTTATTTTGGTTTTTATGTCATTTATGTCATTTTTTATGTCAGATTTACATCAGATAGGCTTGCAATCCATTTGCATCTTCTGAAATTCCTCTGCCATAGGAACCAAAGTATGATAAGTGGAATTTACTTCAAAAGCACACTTCTGACCCAAGAAGACATGGTATGTGTCTGAAGGTACTCCTCAATGACATATCATATCTGAATAATTAAAATATGAAAGTGCTTTCTAGATATTCATTATAGGCAATTTAAAAATTGTACTTTACCAGAAAAAAAAATCCAAAATCTCCTAAATTCCAAAATATTCCTCTGAACTTTCAATGAAAAACTATGGGTGGAAACTTAAACACTTCTTTTTTTCAAGCAAAACATATCAAGGTATTTTGATTCTATATTTCTTGGCTCTTTGCATCACGCTTGTCTGATTCACTCAATCAGATTCCCAAATTTTAGCTCCGTGCTTTGGAAAAACAAGATCCATCTGGTAGGTGCAGACAACACCACCACAAAAAGGACTGGCTTGTGTGATATTTTTCTCATTTTCATTCTTAGTGCCAGCAAGAAAAAAGGGCGCTCTTTTTATGGAAGAAGTTATCACTTGACAGGTAACACTAAGGTTGAGCTTAGTGGATGAAAAATACAGTCAGGCATGAGAATTTGGTAGCCATGAAACCTCTAACTCCCTGTACGCTGGATGGCCTTTCCACATACAAAAACAGCCTAACCAAAAAACCAGCTTTTGCCTCCTGACATGAAGGGGTGGCACCATTTCCATCAGAACTACTATGAAGCTGTCACGTGCATAAAACCTGTGCACTTCCTACAGCAGACATAGGGTGACACATGCAGCCAGAATAGAATTATAATATAATGTCTTCAGAACAAAGGGAACTACCTCTGAATTCCATGGTCATTTAGTGCCTGCAACACTGCTGGGTACAGATAAAAGGTTTGATTTCTCCTGGTCTGAATGCCTCTGTGGTGAAAATGGGCTGGGAGAGCATTACTTTGCCAAAGAGTTTGCTGTTCAAATGTGCTGCATGTAATTAAGGGCATTTGCATGAAATTGCCACATCCTCAAGGCTCAGGTTAGAAACACACATCTGTCACAATCTGACATGCTCAATGAAAGAAGAAATAGAGTTGAAATCATTACAGGGTGGTTATTTTTAATGAGAGAACAAGTCAAAATACAAAGGAAGGAGACAGGAAAGGAAAGCATTCAGGGACTGTCTAGAGCATGTCAAAGCTGCAGTGTCAATGGTAAAAAATCAGCAAAAAGCTTTTTAATTTAATGTCTTTCATCTTCAAATCTCAACAGTTATAAAAATTCTTAAACGTGTGATTTGTATGTTAGCTAAAGGTTAATGATCTTTATTTGTAGCACCTCAAGGCAAAGCTCATTGACAATTTCACATGGTTGGCAACAATGTCTGGAATAGATTTTTAGTCATGGGAATTATTGGGAAGATTTTAAAAATCCAGCCTTGTTAATGCTTTATTTAAATTTCAGGGACCAGATGATGTCCTGTTGCAAAACGTCTTTTAGACTCTGCTAGTGTTTTATCAGACTGGTGATAAGAGGGCTTTTGGCTAATAGTACCATAAAGCTCTGCAGTAGGACTGCTTTGCTCTTGAAATTTTCTTGATTTGAGGATAATTTTAGGCAAAAAGCAATTACCCGGTGTTCTGCATTCAGCTGGGATAGAGTTAATTTTCTTCCTGGTAGCTGGTGAAGTGCTGTGTTTTGCGTTGGCTTTGAGAATGATGCTGATAACACAGGGGTGTTTGAGTTGTTGCTGAGCAGCACTTACAGGACTTGTCAGCTTCTCACGCCCGGCCAGCAAGGAGGCTGTGGGGACACAAGGGGCAGGGAGGGCACACACAAGACAGCTGACCCCAACTGGCCTAAGGGCTATTCCAGGCCATAGGGCACCATGCTCAGCATGTAAACCAGGGGGAAACCTGGCTGGGGGCCGATGCTCAGGAACTGACGGGGCATCAGCTGGTTGGTAATGAGCAATTGTTTTGCTTTTGCATCACTTGTTTTTCTTGAGTTTTATTTCCCGCTCTTCCTGTAATTTTCTTCTTCATCACAATTATTGATATTGTTGTTATTATTATTATTCAATTATTAAGCTGTTCTTATCTCAACCCAGGAGCTTTCTTACTTTTACCTTTCTGATTCCCTCCCCATCCTGCAGAGGTCAGAGGAGGTGAAACGAGTGAGCACTTGTGTGGTGCTTAGTTATCAGCTGGGTTAAACCACAACCTTCAGGCTGCTGAGGACATCCAGATCCTTCTTTAGATCTGTTTGGGAGACCATGTTGGTACTACTTTAACATAGTGCCAGTAGTTACAAGAGCAGATTTACTTTTCTGAAGATAACATTCTGCTTTACAGTTAGGGAATGTTCCAAACCACAGGCATCAAAGCTGAAACTACAAAACCAGCTTAATCAAGGTTAAACTCCTAAATTCCCTCTGTAATCCAGTGGAATCAATTAATGCACTACTTTTAGCAGAACAAAAAAAAGCAGAGGATCAAGAGTGAATAAATATTTCTTTGTTTAAGCAAGGTTGAATACTGAGTTGAAACCATGGTCAGCTTAGGTTTGTGGCAGATGCATCTTTTAATAGCCTTCTATTTAAAACAACAGAAAAAGCATCCCTGGCAAACTAACAAAACCCCAGACAGTTAAAACATTTAAAATTTAAAAGAATAAAGAAAGTTTTAACTTTGACATTAACTCTATTTTCCTTTCTTTTTGGGTACAGAGAATTTTTTTTTTATTCTGCCTCTTTGAACGTCTTTCTGTTGGTAATGGAAGTGGCATTAATTGTCCTCTTGCAAGTCATTGTTACCTAAAATGAGCTAACAGAAGCTGCTTCTGTTGATTTCTCTTATGAGTATGAATATGTTTTCTTGGAGACAAAATAAGACAAATACCCAGAGTGAGGAAGAAAGAACAACAAAGATAAATGTGCTGCTTCTGATTCTGCAGACCATGGCATGAAGTGTCTCTGCAAGAGAAACAAGGGTCAGTAAACATCCCTATCAGCTGCCTAGAGCTGGGTAAACATACATCACTAACAGGTTATTTCAGACAGAGATGCCTTCCTGGTCACAGGTTGAGAGCAACTCAACCAAAGACTCTCTTCTTTTCCTCAAAGTAGATTCTTTTCTTTATTAAAAAGCAAAGAAGGAAGAAAGGAAACAGAGTCACGAATAGAGAGAGCATGTGTTCAGAAGTGTACAGCAGTGGGAAGATAAGTAATCCTTCAGGTGCAGAACATTAATTTCTTTTTACAGCACACTTTCATCAAGGTTTCACTGAAGGTTGGAGAAATAAAGGCTGACTGATAACTTTGATGGAGTCTGTGGTCTTAAACCTTGCAAGAAAGGCAGAAAGGGCAGAGAAGGTTATTTATTTCTACCCATTTGTAATGCTGGTTTCAGCATTAAATTAAAATTCTCAGAAGAGGTATTTTCACCATCCTCTAATCTATTCACATTTCTTTTCGATGTTTCTTTCTAGTTCAGGAGTTGACATTGGTTTAACAGAAGATGCTATGCTCAGGTGGTAAAATGGTATCAACAGATTTAAAACTTCATTATATCCATCTTTCCGTCTTTAAATTTAAGCTAAATTTATAAATAATTTGCAGTTGTTCTTTTTTATCTTGGCCAATATAAATTGTCTGTACTTCAACTTTGAAAACACATTTCCTTTTGAAAATTTTACAAGAAGCTTCATTTTTTAATTTTCATTTCTTTATTTAGACTGTCTTTATGCTATAAAATAAAGCCTTAAGTGACGCAAAGAATTTAATCTGCACGACCAGACTTATTGATTTAGCATCAAAAAAGAATTAACCACTGGATTTATATCCTGTCCTCCATCAATTTAACTAGTCTTCCACAATTATAGTCTCTAGAGAAAAGCCTATGTGAAGAAATATATTCCCTGTTAATTCCATGTTGAAAGATCAATGAAGTGTCCCAGAATTTGATGTTAAAGTTCCTCTTACTCAGTTTTACAAAAGGTTTCATTCCTTTACATGCCACAGTCGTATTTTATGTTGCTGTCTCCAGTGACATGAGGGGAACAGATGCTGAATGGTAACTGAATCAAGCAGAGATTAAACAGTCTCAGCACCCACAGCAGTTCTGTTCTCGGGATCCTCTGCAACTCTTTCTGACTTATTGGAGGATGTCTGTGGGGTGCTGGAGTATGGCTGGAGTATCTCATCCCATGCACTGGGAGCACAACAGCACAAAGTTCAGAAATGCACATTTCAGCCATCATAACAACAACTGGCAGTGACAGGGACATAAGCACAAATGGCCTTCGTTAAGGCTGGAACCGTCTTCAGGACTCATGAGCATCATGAACTCTCACAGCATTTATGGCTGCTTTGCTGTACCAAAAGGCACAATAGTCTCTTGATTACATTTCCAATTATGAGTTTAGAAGGCTAATTTATGAAAAAGTTGTTTGGAAATAATGCAATTGAAGTTTTTTTACTAGTGTTGATGTTACATTAGGTACAAAGAACATGGCGCTGACTTATTCTACATAGTAACCAAGAAAAAAGTATTTAATTTAAATTAAGCAGCCAGTTCTCTGCAGTCACATTTCAGATCTCTGAACTGACCAGAGTCCTTCTGTTTCTCATTCAGCTTTATGAAGTAGTATGGAAGACTTCCCTGCAGTCCAAACTCAGATTTTGCTGCCACGACTTCCAGGAGGTTTAAAAGTGTGAACAGGGTGGGACTACAGCTGCCCACTTAGATTATCTTAAATCCATCACAAATCCAAAGCCTGAGGAACCCAGTGATGGCTCAAGTATTTTACTATGTATTGAGTCTCATTAGACTTGTTTTGTTTAGTCTTTTCTCTCTTCCTGTCCTTTGAACAGAGGACCTTAAGTAGGATGTCAAAACAAACAATACTCAACTTTGGGAGATAAACATTTGATTTTGTGATGTTAAAGATAGTTTCAGAAGCTAAACTATCCCACAATGCCCCAGAATGGGTCTCAATTCACACAGGGGAAAAAACTTACATAAAAATGAAATAGCAACCTAAATCTACAGAGAACTGCTCAATCACTGATATTATGGTCGTTAGAAAAGCTCCACAAAGGCCTCCAGACAAGTATGAGGAAATGAAGATATGAACATTAGGTTATTTGTGCGGAAGGCCAAGGTCATGCTAAAATGTTTTCTGTTTTTCTCTTTTTCATGTTCGGTGAAAAATCAATATTCTTCTCAGACATGTTATACTGTACACTGAGTTCCATAGCAGTAGCTTTGCACTGCATGTATGTGACACTTTTTGAAATTGCTGGAAGATTGGACAGAATTCAAAACAATGACAGATTTTGCTAAAAAGATTGAATCAGAAACTTCAAACCAGATTTACTTTGTTCAGTTGGGAAGTTGAGACTTAGTCCCTTATTTTTATTTTTTTCAGAGTCAGGGTCAGCCCTTGAGGAGGACAACAATTTGGAACATGATGGAGGCATCATGTTCTGACCAGGCAAGAGAGCTGATTGCTGCAATGGAACTGGAGAACATTTGGGAGATCACGCTGACCTTGTAAAGTCCAAGTGACTCACACCACTGGAAAAGAGAGTGGTTCTTATCATGACCAAGAATAGTCTTGCCATATACATGAAAGCAAAGCAAGATAGAAAAGAAAACAATTGTTTTCACAAGCAAATTGCCAGCAGTCTGTACTACCCCTGAACATTCAGAATCCATGACAAAGCAGACATTTCTATTGTGCATTTAACAATTGCAATGCAGTCATCAAGTCCTACTGAAACCAAAATAAAAGGGATATGATTTTTACATTATATGTCAAAACAGCCTGGAAGCTGTCATCTTTCCTTATTATTTATTCTGTTTGCTTTGGTTGCTTTGTAATACATGACGAGAACAAAACCTTAGAGAGAAAGCATTGCTTTATCCAAAGAAAAGTTACCAGATTTTGAAACTTTTTACCTTCCATAAAAGGACACAAAGGAAAAGACATGAGAATTTTCACAAAATGAAAATTTCCTAAAAACTAGATCAAATTTTGCCTAGTTTTATACTTTGTTTTCCCTTTCACCAGAGATGAAGCTACTTCTGCACATGAAATTTTAAAACAAAAAAAGCAAAGCAAAACGAAAAGCACTTCAGAGTATAAGAAAATCTTTGGTTGTTTAGTGTGTCAAAATCAAGCTTTGGATTATTTCCACATCAGCTTATTGAAAGAGCTGGTAAGTGAAATTGAAGGCCAGGTGCCTCAAGAATGGCTGTAATTTTGTCACAAAATGGGACTTTTCACCTGAAAGCTGCAGTGAAGTGAATGCATCTTGACAGGTAAGTCAGAGAATGGCTTTGAGTGCTGATGGGATCCCTCTGCTCGAAAAGCTGATGCAAACCTACCAGAATGTTCTCCAGTACCACGAGTATGATGATGTGCAGAGATGCTCTCTAACCAGGCATCTATTAACTGGTTGCCTGGGCTGGAAAAAGACTCAGTGACATAAGTAGACCCAATTCTAGAGTTACCTAGCAAAATTTATCGAATTAATTTTCAAATGGAACATGTGTTGAGCTCAGCTCTTTACCAGGTTAAATTTCAATAAAATCAGTGTTTTTCAATAGACATATCCTCAAATACCCATTTAAACCTTTCAGTACTATCGTCCTTTGAAGCTATATTCATTTGCTTTAGCTAGGCATTGTTCCACGTCTTCAGCAACTCAGTTGATTCATCTTTCTTATTACGTGAGAATATGAGCCTGAAGAACAAGAAAGGGATCTAAATGAGGGCAGTACCTTATTAATTCAAACATCAGTTGATGGGAAGGCAAAATAATTTCATTGCAGTCCCTTCCGCAGTGAAATACAAATGACTACAGCAGATGTTACCATGAAAATTTAACTGTGATTTCTGTTCCAGCATCCAGCCTATAATTTAACCTTTTAGTCAGGTTGGTACTCTTTATAGTGGTGTACTACCCTGATTTGTTTAATATCTTGAGGGAGAACATGGGAGTTGTCCTCTAATGGCTTGGTACACAGTGACACCTACTACAAGCACCCCTGACAGCACTGAGACTGAATTTGCTGTGTAAACCACTTTCCATGATCAATTATTCAGAATTTTGGCTACTATTTGGACACAAAGTTTATACCATTACATCTTTTTGCCTGCCCACCCACAACTGACAGACTGGGTAATTTCAACCAAAATGATTCTTTTGAAATCACGGTGAAGGGATTACAAACATTACATTGGTTTGATTGCAAAGAGTCCTGGTCTTCAATTTTTTGAACACTGATTTCCCCTCAGTCTCTGTAGAGGTCATTTACATTTGGAAACAGAATAAACTTGTCACTGTGTTTTGCCATCTGAAAAAACTGTCCAAATTTGACCAAGCTGTGAGAAAAATGCAGTTTACACACCATGTATCCTCTAGGAACTTCATATTTTGTTATTTTAACCTCCAAAGATTTCATCTAGAGAATAATGCTCTGGTCCAGTCTCAGAGCTCTGCTTCCCACATATGAGCATGCTGAAATCTAATGTACTGACAATTCTGTGTAGTTTGCTTTAAAAATAAGTTATTAAAGACTGCGCATTTATTTTAATACCACCAGTTTTGTATGAACTAAAAATTGGCATTAATTAATTTAGTAAGGGAAGTTGTTTGTAAAATGCAGGTATTCCTGATGATTCTGCATATTTTGCAGTTTTGGAAGTTAGAAAAAAAATGTGAAGACAAATAATGGGTAAGAGTAGTATGAAGCAACCCACTGCAATAGCAAATGAAACAACACGCACTGCAGGAAGAGCTCATGAGGAGTGGTAGAAGTTCTGTGACCCATGGTCACCGGACTGGTACCTCTGTGAAGTAAAATTAAGGTCCTTTATTGGGAAATGTCAAGATTCTTTTGAACACAAAATATAAGGGAACCAGCAGCGTTAATAGAGCTCTCCTAATACATTAAAGATTTGAACTTCATTTGTCCTCTCCTTTGAGACTGGCAAAATTCCATAATTGCAGTTTCTGCATACATCTGTTCACTTGGCTTACCTGATAAGTGTGTTCAGGCTAGGCTATGAGACTTGTAGGCATAATAGCTGTGTGATATCTTTTGCTTTGGAAACAGATCTTAAACAAATCACCCTGATCAAATTGAATTGAAGTGAATTTCTTCAACAGCTATGTGTGCTCACCAGATGTGTTCATGCATTATTTTAGGAAAACAGCAAAGACATAGGGAGAAGAAAAAAGATCAGGGACCAATTTGAAGGGAACAAAGTGAAGTGCATGCATACAATGGAGAAGATATCTCCCCAAGCCCCTGAAAGGTGTTCAAGATTTCCACATCTTTGTTCATTTTCTGAAAGAAATCAGCTGTGAAACAGCCATGGGAGTGAAAGGTTTGCTGGCTGACATCTACAGAAAACTTACCAGGAACTTAAGAAGAAACCATTTAACTCCAGGGAAAGACTGGGAATTTCTTCAGAAGGCCAGCTGCCTGAGTAAGGGGCTTCTTAACTGAAATGAAATGTAAAGAGAGCACTCAGTAAGTGGGGAAAAAAAAGATAAGCAGCACGAATACGAAAGCACTGCTTTGGCAAGAGTAAATCCCATGTGAAGGAAAAACTAGCAAAGGATATCCAGAGCAATAAGAAGGGACTCAACAGACATGATCGTTCAAGAGAACTTCTGGGAAAAGTTGGGTCTGCTGCTGAATGGGTGACAGCGCGGATGACACAGAAAGTGTTCCCTGGCTAAAGTGTTCCCTGTCCTTGCCTTGGCAAACCCTGCTCCAGTAATTAAATGTGCACCAGCACAGCTTAGAAAGAGGGAGACAGACCTATGTGAGGAACAGGTCCCGTAATGCTGAGCTGCTCTGACTAATCACAATGTAAATTGCTCACTCTCGTTACCCCAAATTAATGGCATTTTTTGGTGTCTGTGGTCATTATTTCTCTAGGCAATTTTACCTATGAGAACAGGAAAAGTGGAAGGAGAGAAGGATGAAGCAAGCCACAAGCAATAGGTATACTGAGCTGTTCAAGTGTTTTTCGTGTACGTGGCATAGTAAGTGTGGGGCTGGTGCATTTCTGTGCCAGCACGAGGGGCTGGGAGAGCCCTGCTGCAATGCTGTGTGCATGCAGAAACGCTTGTCTCTTCCTTTTTCCCTCTTCCCACTTGCTCACAACTCCCTCCTTCTCAAAATTAATATTTGAATTGAAAGTTCAAAAGGTGTCAGGGCTAACAGGGGTTACTCTTGCAAATCAAAGGCCCGCCTACCAATCTGCTCAGAGTCATAATGCCTGCATCAAGAAAAAAGCTAGTCAAAACCCAATGATTAAGTCACTAGTTATGAAAGCTCTTCATGTCCTGTCGACTTTTGTGTGCTTGGAGAGCAATGTGCTAATCTGAATCACTATGATGTAAAGAAATCTTTTCTGAAATCCAGTTTCATTTTAATGTAGCATCTGCACTGACTGAGCTAGCAGTGTGTTCCCTAAAGATACAACACAGCAGTTCGGCTCTTTCACCTTAGAAAACTCACTGCTGAAACATCCTGTGTACTCATTCAAACTCCAGATGTCAATCGACCCGAGAGTTATTTTGGTAGGAAGCTGGTAGGAAAGCTGTATCAGATGTTTTCTCTAGAGGAGAGAGGGAAGGAAGATTCTTTCCTGAGAAGTGAAAGCTTTGGGCAAGAAGATGGGAATGCTGATTTGCTGCTTGGCAGCTGATTATATGAAAAGTTTTAGACAGAAGCAAAACTTTCTGTCATACAAATTTCTCAATTTCTCCTTTTGCAAGAGCACTTTCACTACAAGACAAGACAATGCTTAAGTGCTAGCCTACCTTATTGTAAGTTTAAACATAAAGATAGCATTTTTCTCAGTGGACTTGCCTGAGTAACAAATGTGTCCAGTTTTCCAGTTTGCCTGTGTGTCCTTCCTGCTGTTTGGTTTGACAACTGTCAGCTCTACAGAGCCAGTTTTACCCCAGCCATCGCTGTGGCCTGGATGCTCAGCTGATGCAAAAAGATGAGTATAAAAAATATTCTGAAAGAGATCTGTTCTAAGGAAAAACATTTCAGAATCTGCCATGAAAACTTCAGCTGATCTTTAAATAACAAGCCAATAAAAATACAAATTGATATTTATGTTATCCCCAGGAGTACAAAAGTTACATTAATGAGGAAAATGATCTATTGTTGTATTTTTTTATAAACTGGAAGGTGTCTGCATATCTACACTGTAAGCAAAGACAAGTATATAAACAGCCAGCAGCCAGCAGAGCCTCAGGAACACTTCTTGCTAACAAGTTGCATCTGCAATAATAGAAACTACTTGCATTGAATCCTTTTCCCTGGCATCCAGCTACCCACTTTCTAACACACAAACTGAGCTAAGGCAAAAAGAATTATACTTTAATTACCTTGGCCAGGTATGTTCACATACTCAAGTGTAACTCCTCTGTGAATTTATTCTTTATGGCAAAGGAAGACTCGTTGAAATGGATTTTGGACAGCACCAGAGTAAGGCTCATTATTTCCTCTCCTCAGCAGCAACCTCATCTTGCTGGAGAGCAGCAAAAGTAACAGGCTTTAAAATGATGATGAGAGGGTGTAACTGGGCCTGGGGCAGAGAGTGGATGCCCCTGATCTTGGCTACACAATGAAAACCCCATCAAGACCGCACTCAAATAGAGCATACAGATCGTCTAAATGTGCCAAATCTCTCACCCCAAGGTGAGGGATGACTCCAAATTCCAGTGAAAAAGGGCACCAGAAGCAGAGCCTGAGGATCCTTTCCAGGATACAGGCAGCAGAGGCACAGACTGAGCATCTGAGGGAGTTCAGAAACGTTTCTGTCAGAGAGACATCCAAGATTGCTGCTGAACTGCTCCATAGCCAATACTTCTCCCAAATGCAGCTTCACCCAGCTTGTGCCAAGGGAGGTGAAGAATGATCAAAAATTCATTGCAAGAATTCAAAAGAGCAAAAATACCAAATTTAGAAACAGTTTACAAAGTGTCCAGTTTAAGTTATATTTTTTCATTAGAGTTGAGTTACCCTAAACAGAAACTAACTCACATTTCAGAGTTGTTCATTATGCAGTGATGCAGACTATGAGCCAAGTTTAAAAAAAAGGAAAAAAAAGAAATATATTGTTTTTATACAAAATTGGACAAACTAGTTGTAAATATCCCTGAAATGAGATCTTGAACATACAGATTCTGAGACTATCTGAAAAGCCCAGTGAAAATATTTTTATGGATTTTTTATTTTAAATCAGTCAGAACATTTCATTTTTTTTTCTTTTTCTTTTTTTTTTTTTCCTTAACACTGCTGTGCTTGCAACCAGCTGACTATGAAATAATTTCACCCTCAGGTGAAAAATATATTCCACTTCACAGGAATGGGATGGATATGAAGGTTATAATATTTATGAAGGATAAATATTTTTTTAAATTAAATATGTGCAGAATATAACCCAAAAGATAAATGAAACCAAATATCTATGTATTTTATAAAACAACAACAACAAAACCAAATAACCTTGCAATTTTCAAGTTCAGCTCATGCTGATTGGGTAATGTTCAGTACACTACTTAAAAAACTTCACTCATCAGTTAAATGAACCAATCAGCCCTGTTCTGAGATTTTTTGAAAGCAAAATAAAATTCGGGGTTTCAAACAGAGAGGACACTTGCATGGATCTGAGAATTGTGCTGTAGTTTAATAAGAAACTCTTCTCTTTGCAGCAGCTGAAATTTATTGCATTTAACTTTGAAATTATTTGCTCACAGAAGTATATGTGCAAGTTTTTAAACTACTGTTGTTGATAGTTTGATCTATGAGTTTAATATTGAATATATTTCAACATTTGCATCTCAGGTCAAATAGCCAGGTATTTGCATTTAAATGGGTTATCAGCATATATTTCTTGTTCTTGTTACTCTCTGTGCTTTTCATGCTGCTGTTTGATACGAAGACTTCTACTGATGCAGACAGGATTTTAGTAATCAGGGCAGGAGACAGGTTAATATACTTAAAATTAGATATAATGCTATTCCAGTATATGCTATCACACTGATATCAAATCCTTATATGGAGCATCATCTCCCAGCAGACTGAACTCCATTCACACAGAAAGGAGGCTTGAGGGACAGGCTGAGGTACAGCTTGGTGTAACAGACAGGCACCAAACAACAACAGACACGGGGATATTGGGGTATTGTGCTCCCCTGCAGTTAACTCCACTCCAGCAGTGCTCCTGCCTTTGAACCTGGGCAAATCACTGCCTAGTGCCTCTGTGCTGCCAGAACATTCAACTGCTTTGCAGACACGCAGTGGATTCCTTGTCCAACACCGCGTGTTTTAACTGGGTTTTTACAGAAGCTCAGCAGCAAAAGTTGAGATGGGCCTCATGGAAACCAGTGCAGAACAGCTCTATTTTTGTCCAGCCTGTTGGAAGCATCACACACTGTCCTTGGCACAAATCCACACAACAGTCTGTCAATCCAATGTTTTTAATTCAGTTGCAGAGAGAAGATTTATGTTAGATATTGGCAGGGAAAAAAACCAACCCTAACTTGCTTTTACTTGTGGGTAAGGTCTGTAATAAATCACCTGGAGAGGCTGAGGACTGCCCACAGTTAAAGCTCCATAGCAGCAGGACAGAGAAAGAGTTGTCTGAAACAAGAGTGATGACAAGGGAAGTCTCACAAGGAAGCTGTGCTGAGCAGCATGAACTCAAACCCAGAGGAGTTCTCAGGGCTCTGTCCAGCCTTCTTTTCTAATACTTAATGAAATCTGGTTGAAAACTCATAAACGTTTTGCTGTTTGCTTGTTACAAATAAATGTGGCTGCATCACACAGCTCTTTAATGGGAACGTACATCACTGGAGGGGATTACACCTGGAGGAGCTCAGGGAGGCTACAGCAGTTCCCCTCCCTGAGCTCTAACCAGCACCTTGGCTTCCCAGCTGACAAAGAGCTGCTCCTCTCCTGCCCTGTGCTCTTGCTGAGGCTCATGGCAGCAAACAGCCAGCAATTTGGCAAGTCCTGCCCAGTGTCTGATTGTACTTGTCCACTGGTGCAACCATAGTGAAGAGGAAGGACAGACGCATAAACAGAACAACAGCAAAAAAATTGGCATGTGAGTTATCTCAGAGACTCTCACATCTCCAGCTGAGTGAAACGCAGTGGGAAATCTCTTGGCTGACACTCTGAAATCTGCAAGTTTGCTTCGAAACAGCAAAGTTGTCCAAGTTCTTATACTATCCACATTTTAAAAATCACCACCTGAAGGATTTATGGCACGGTGCACGGGCAATTACATTGCTCCCTTTGTTATGTGGAAACGCGTTTTATGATGGGTGAAATCTATGAGAAATATATTGAATGAAGCTCTTAAAAATAGTATTTTAAAATTAAAAATGAGCGCTGGATTTAACGACAACAGGAAGCCTTTGCCTCAAGGAAGTCATGAAATGCCAGGGAGTCAGCAGGAAAGTACCACTAAGCCTTTATGGGATTGATTTGGTTGGACTAGCTCTGTCTCATAGAATGGAAAAATAAAAGTAGAGTCAACTACTCAAGCTGGTGCTCTCACAGCTGGAGAGCTCTGCCCAGAAATGGGTGCAACAATGAGTCAGAACACAATGATAATTATTCCTGCTCTCTTGGACCGTGAATATTTTCCAGGCACTCCAACCCTATGACATGAAACTGTCAAGACTTCAGTCCTTTAAGTACTTTTTCAAGTTCTAAGCTTTCCATTGGCCCTCAGTCATGAGAAACTAATGAACTTCTCAAATGTTAGAAACAAACAGATCTACAGATGAAGCATGGAGTCTCTTCACATATCTAAATTAAGTCAAAAAAGCATGTGCTTTGTCACGAGACGGCTTCCAACCTTCCTGGTTGAACTGAAAGAAAGGAAGAAATCTGGTTGCTACCTCCCCTGAATGATGGCTTTTTCTTTTTTATATTGAAGGTTGTTTGGAAATGGAAATCCCACTACTTAATTAAGAAAACCAAATGCACTGAAATCATTTGAGGTGGCAAGACAGACAAGAAATCCAAAAACCCTCTGTTACTCAGGAAGATCCAGCCTTCATTTCTAAAGCGACTTCAGAGCAAATAAAAAAATAAAATGAAAAAAAGGAATTAAAAGGAAATTTGTTCGTTAAATAAAAAGGGAATTACCACTGTGAGGGATTCTTCTGGACTCTGGGGGGAATAATTTCTTTCCTACTGACCAGACACTGGTTTTTATTGACTTAGATTATATAGATAAAAATATGATTTTTTTTTCATTTATCTGGTCCTTTCAAGTAATTTATAGCAGTGTATTGTAACCCTTAGTAAAGTTATTCTTACTTCACCCTGGTATCTGTAGGAGGAGGATTAAGAATTGCAGAAAGCCCAGGTATGAGACTCCAGACGTGTTCCATGCAAAAGCAACAGTGACAAAAGCTGAGATGTGTGCACAAAAGTGCCAGATACTGGGAGTTTATTGCTTACCAAATCAGATATTCACTGTCAAAAGTTTAAAAACTGACAATAAATTCAACTGTTGCATCTTTAAACTTATTTGTTACTTGCAGACAGAGTATAGTGTCTTGGTTTTGTCTCTTCCATAAAGTTTACAGCCAGCAGGTGATAATGAAATCTAGGCTGAGCTCACATGGCCAGGAAAAAAGAAATCCAGGCCTGTATGTGTTGGTGGCTGTCAGGTGAGATATTTTATACCTCATTAGTGTCGCAACAGTTATTGCTTTTTCTTCCTTTATGAATAGATCATGTGATGCTATGCCTCTCTCACACTCCTCACCTATTTGTCACAGCAAACAGAAATAAGAAATAAGAGATTTCTCAGTGAAAAGTCAGAGTCCTTTTCACTTCAGTGCTTGCTTCTAATGAGCCATGCTACCCAAACAAGTCTAGATGTGCTTCACAGCCCTTGGACCTCCTCACTGATGCAGAGATGTTTCTTTAGGAGCTGTCCAGGCAGCACTGGGGCATGTGCTCCCTTGCCAGCATGGCAAGGGAGGGCTCTGGCTGACTTTCCTAGAAGGCTCCCAAAGTTGCCCAGCTCTGCAGCTCACCCCTGGGGAGCGCTATGGTTCTCAGATCAGGCAAAGCACTGCTGAGCAATATTTTCATTTAGCACACTGAAGATTACTCAGGATAATGGGTCAGCGTCTCCCCAGCAGAGAATGTTCGCCTGGTGGAAGTTGGTCATGTGTTCTTCCCTCAGATCTGAGCTGGAATAGTCTTAGGTTTTGGCCAGACAACAGTTGTGTTCATGGGGGTTTTTATTCAAACCATGTCCAATCTGCAAAGAAGATGCACCAGTGTTCTCATATAGTTCAGGGGGAAGACACAAAGGAGAAGTGATGTAGATTAATTTGACCAACAGACAAAGCAAAATGTAATAGGATTCTACAGGCAGCTGTGAAGAAAAGCACATGACTATACCTAGTCCCTGTTTCCACAATTTTTAATATACTCTACAATAATTAGTCATTATTTTAAATCCATTCTGAGCACTCCTAAGGCAAATAGAAGCCACTAAAGTAATTTTTGGGAATTCAACTATTCCTTTCACTCTCTCTGCTTTCAGGAAAATCTATTCAGTTAAAGAACCACATCTAAACATTGTTTTCCTTTTTTAAAAAGCACACAGTTGTTACTACACCATATTTTGAATGGAGGGCATGAAGTTGTGTAAGCTTTAATTAATCCACTGAACCATCAATTTATATTCCACTGCAAATACTGCCATCTGCTACCAGTCCATGCATTGGTAATTAATGTCTGCTACAAGTTTGCTTCCCCAACATTATCTGATTAGGTAATTAGCCTATGGAACAATACCAAACATAATGCATTATTGTTCTATTAAGTGTGATCTGTTTGAAAACACTAAAGAATACCTTAATGCTGCTCTATTTCTGTGACTCATACCTCGACAAACACCCATCCAGAAAATGACAAAGCAGTTCGGAAAGGAAGGGGGGGTAAAAACAACAAGCCCAAAATCACATGAAGAGCATGTCAATAAAATTAGGCATTAGTACTGTTTATTTCAGAAGAGGCTGACAGGAAATATAAATATAAGACAATCCACAGTCGCTGCTCTCCAGAGAAGGCATGAACTGACATCAACAAGGATCTGCTTATGATAAAGGCCCCTTCAGAGAAGAATGATGAAACATACTTTGTCATCAAAACTCAGGGGTTTAATAAATCAATGGAAGGTGGAATCAGGAAGAGGAAAAACAAGACAGCGTGTCATCTTTATTCACAAGGGTAAAATGTGGCTGTTTCCAAGATTACATCTGAATTAAGCTTGTGAGGAAAGCAAGTGATGAAGATGCAGCAGAGGAGAACTGAAGGGAAGCCAACATATCAGCACTGTCAGATCCTGTGGCTGTAGTGCAAAACCTATCAATATTTGGCTGAGTGAAGTGTTTTATACTTTATCCAGCTCTTGGCCTCAGGTGATTACAAAAAGAACTCTGATTTTATTTTGCATGAGATCACTAGCTTAGCCTGGGGCAAAGAAAAAGTTAGCAAAGTCAGCCCTAAGTGCATGAAAAACACAACAAGCATATAAAAGTTACAAGTTTAGGAACCTGAAGACCTCACACATCATCTCTGCTATTTCAAAACATCGAGGTCAGAATTTATTTGACCAAATTTACGTATCAGCATAGTAAATACCTACACTGCAGCTGATTCTCTCCACTCCTTTTATAGTCAAGAGAATCCTGCCCCTCACATTGGCAACACAAATGTTTTCCACGACATTTATCAGGAATAATTTGCAAAATCATTGTCAGTTCAATAGCACAGACTGAAGACTATGTATCTGCAAGTTAACTTTTAGTTCTGCATCAGGCTTTCTCAGTTTCAAGTGTCCTTCCTTTCCGAAAGTCTTTTTTTCACAATTAGAAATTTTCAATGATTGTGACCTAATAATGGAAGCAGATCTATAAAAGAATTCATGAAGGCAATCCTAGCAGGACTGCACTGTCCCCTTCTCTTACTTTGCCTTCACTACTTGTGTTCTCATTGACTTCTCCTCCTATTCGTTTTCTTACTCTGATAGCAAACCTGGAGCTTATCTACAGCCACAGGCTCTGACCTCTCCAAACAGTGCAGTATCTTTGTCCAGCTGCAACACTCTCGGACCTCCTCTGCTGTCTAAATCTCTCTAAAATATGTCATGATGTGCAAATAAGATTTAAACTTATTTGTAACTTGCAGGCAGAGTATAGTGTCTTGGTTTTGTCTCTTCCATAAAGTTTACTTTATGGAGAGGAGCACTAAATTAATTGGATTGAATAACAACCCTTGAGTTACTGGGTTGAATTCTCTCCTCATTAAGAGAGGAAGAAGAGCCCTACAGAACACCCCAGGGTCTCAGCTGCAAAACTGGGCAACATCAAGTGCCTGTAGAAGAATACACAAATGGAACAAGCACGAGACTCTTCTTCCATTGAACACATTGAATTCCCAGAGTTTTGAGTCCAGGCCTTCTTCCTCCAGAGGAATTTCCTAGAATTTATGCCATGTAATGTCTAATACTTAGAATGCTTTTTCCTTTTATTTTCCTGGTAAGTTTCAACCCTTTGATCCATTCTATTATCCCCAATAAGAATGAAATCCTACAGTTGGGTTTTTCCAGAAAGAGAATTCCAGGATGTGGGAAAACACAAATCTTCAGAAACCAGCTATGATTCTCCTAAGTTCTCACCCACCTCTGAATTTCAGGCTTCCAGTCTGACCTCTGGTTTGCTGTGAAGCCTTTTCATTCCTATTTTGCTCCTGTTTTTACATTAATAACCATGTCACTGCAAACACTCTTGTCAATATTACACAGCACATATATATTGAAAAAACCTGCCTTATTTTTATGGTCATTAATGATAGCTGCTATTTAATATCAACAACATCTTCTGACAATCTCCCCTTGCTGTGATGAAATTGCTTGTCAAGACTTCTCCTTCATATTTGAGTACTGGGGAGCACTTGCAGCATCTCACTTCAGCAATTTAATTTAAGTAAACAATCAGGGTGAAGACACCAGACAATCTATGAAGGGTTACAGGCACCACACTCAAAGGTTTGAACAATCTGTCTCAGCTCTTTTAAGCAAATGGTGAGATTTCATATTTGGAGATACAAGATGGACAACCTAGAAAAAAAAATGAGTGTCCCAAGTGTCCAACTCTAGCATTTTGAAATAGAAAATGCTTGATGTAGATGGTAGATTTCAGTCATCAGAAACTGTGACTGTTAATTTGAAATAGAAAATAATATTTCAGTTACTTTCTAACCCCACAACATTTCAGCAGTAGAATACAGCCTTTCAACAGCCTTTTTTAATATAAATTCCAGAAGAGGTTTTTCCAAAGCAAAAAATTCATGCCACTGTACCTTTATATGAACATTTATACCAAAAAGTATGAAAACCAAAGGCTTTTTTGAAGCATTTTACCTGATGAAAAAGCAGTGCTTTATGACTGAAAGTTTGCAATTAGCTGTACTAAAATTAGATCTCTTATATGCAGGTTATACTCATTTTTTTCTCTTTCCCTTTTATACTTGAGACAGCACGGAAATGTGATGATTTTCAAGTAGAAAAAACATTACTCTTGAATTTTTGATTACTTACAAATTTCTACATTTCTACAAGTATCAATATTTCTCTAGAGTTAGGGGAGTACATGGCACTCGAAATCTACTTTTTGCCCCAGGATTATAATTTGTTAATTTTTATTTAAATTTCGAATCTTGTTTTATTTGTCTTGCAATAGGAATGACTAAACTGAAATTGCAATTCCATGCCCATTCTCATGTCTAGTGCTTCCCTGTTATCAATGTTACTTGGATCCCTAAAAACACTTGGGGCTGTCTCCTTTGAATAGGCATAGAAACACATGTTTAGGATGTTTAGGATGTCTGAATAAAGATCATATGGAGATAGTAGGTATAATTTCATTGTTACCATTATTGTCTTTCTTACCATAGTGCCTAAGACTCCACTTTGGACCAGGATCCCTGACACTGGATAAAGAACTAGAAATAATCCATCCAAAGCTTTCAGTTTTAAGAAGAATAGTATTTCTATGTAAATAAGGTCTGAGATTACTTGGGTCGTATCACTAAAGGTATTTTAGTCTGAGACTACAAGCATTTTTTGGTAAGAAAGGTTGCAAAGAAAGGCAGGACAACTACAAACAGAGCAGTTTTCTCTGTACCTATTCCCTTGTAATAAAGATGTTGAGTTGGTGGGAGGGAAAAACATAACACTTGAGAGTATTTATTAATTACTTTTCAGCTTCAATGCACAAGGTTAAATGCAGCCTCAGGCAGCTTTCACTGATGTGACTCACATCTCCACAGTGTCAGAGCTTTCAGTGACACTGACGGGCTCATATTTTGCAAAGAATAAACCACCCTCTGGTGTATTAATTAAGCACGTCCAGCAGTGAAGCAGTGCAAAACTATAAGAAGTTTTACACAGTGACTTTCATACCTATAAAACGTGTCTTGACAACTGCTGAGCATGAAATCTCTCATTAATCCACAGAATGTGGACAGCACGGATAAGAAACACGTTTCCCCATGGCAACTGTGTCCTCAGTGGGCTCATTCCTGATGGTAAGTCAGCACAGGCCTCTTCCCCAGGAAGATGACCAGCAGATGACCTAATTATGTCCAATCACAGCATTGTTTTCTATTTATTTTTCATATTAATTAAAATGTGAGGGAAGATATTGGTAAATATTCCAATGGAAATATTTACAGAAATGAAGAATTACTGGTACACAATTTTGAATTGTGGCTATTATTTTTCCATATTTTCTAACCACATGAAATATTTTTATTTATTTTTTGCACAGCTGCCTCCAGAAAAAACAAACCCAACACCCCACAAATCTTAACCCAATTCAGCTACTCCAGCTGCTGCATGACTTCAGTCCATGTTCATGGTCTCCCATGGATCCTTGTGCCCTCCTGGAGGGTAGAATATAGAGTGTGCCAGAGGATTCATTCCATCCAGGCAAACTGTCTGAAGAAAAAGAAACCCTCTCCAATTGGAAAAAAACCAGCTATAATGAAAAAAAACCCCACCTCCTACCATGTTTCCCAGTGATGGTTTACCACAAGCTGATCATTATAAAAATCAGAGTACCACAGTAAATAGATAGGTCTAGAAAGTGTGTGTTCAAAAAGACACAACTTTTCTATATTTTATTTGCTAAAAAATGAAATTGCTTTCAGAAGCAATATAATTTTGGCAATTTTAAAAGAGAATCCCAGAAAGAACATATAACAGAGCTTATGGCCCCTCTGTAATCTTCCTTTTTTTTAGAGTTAGGAAAAAAATATTTCTGATTCTTCATAAAAATTTCAATTTAGACTTTTTCTGTTTTCCTTAATTTTTGGCACTAAATTACAAAATTTCCTTACTCTTCCTCACAGTGTAAAATTTCAATTTAATCAGACAAGACCAAGGAAGTTTTGGGAGATTGCTGCTGGCATGGACAGCTAAATTCAGTTTCACCACACTTCTGTGAGCATTTCAGTGTTCGTTTAAGTGCCCCAAGCTCATGTACTTCCACCTTCAATCACCTATTACTGAAACCGAACAAAATGAAAGCAACATTTTTCCATTTACATTCCCAAATACAAGTTGTCTAAAATAACAAGATCTTCTTCCTCTCACACTTACTTCACACCTAACTCCCTAATCACCTGAATGCTTGGCATGAATTCTTGTGAGAAGTGTGTCATGTGGTCCCAGCCCAGCATTTTGTTCAGACTTCTGGTTTGGCTGCAGTTTTGCTTTCACATTCTTCATAGCAGCTCCATCAAGTGGCCAGAGATCTGAATGTGTCACTGAAATCCATGACAAAGCCACCCACAGGTACCTGTTGGTTGGGACCACTGCAAACACATTCTGAGATGTTTCTGGGGAAAAGTCAGGGTCAGCTAGCAGCTGCAGAAGGGAAGTACAGAAAAAGAAGGTGTGCAAGGCCCAAACAGAAAGTTAGATATGAGAAAAAAGATCAGTGAGTTTCTTTTGAATAGTTAAGACATTTGCTTAAGTCTATAGACCAAGGTGGGGTTTTTTTGCTGAGGAACAAGATTTTTGGAGGGGATCAGTTTGGGACATTTTCTAGCCTTCACAGTAAAGCTAATAAGCTTCCCATAAACACCAGGGTAAAGGCAGGTAAGGTCCCAAACAAAGAAGGTAGTTGTTATATCTTCAAGATATGCATGGAGCCACGGCTCTGGGGGGTTCATCTTAGGGTGAAATTTTGTCCCCCTGTGAAGTACAGCAAGTATCTGGTACTGCATAACTCTTGTGGTGTGAGGAAAGCCAGCCTTTCCTATTTCCTTGCACATCTCCTTAGGTTCTGACTCACCTGGAGCACAAGGATTTGCTGCCATCCCCACCTCTAACACACACCTTTTTTGAGATGTTGAGAAAAGTTACTACATTCCTCCATTAGCTCCTTTTTCTGCCTTGCTTTCAAATGCGCTGTGCACTTGCTCTGCCAGCCTTGGCTCCTGAAAGGATCCAATAAATAATAACTAACTCACAGTTCAAACAAAAGAATTTTACAGAATTATTTAGGGAGGGAAAAGATTGAAATATCAGAGCCCTGGGAAATCTGAGCATTGTTCTGAAAAACACAAGAAGGAAAATTCCGCACACATGGTAATTATAATTGCTTCACTAAAACCTCAAAGAAAATATGACAATTTTTACGGATTGGAGATGTGATTTCTCTAACACTAAGAAGAACAGATTCCCCTTTAATTCTGCCTTAGTTTTTTTAAAGTATCTTACATGGAATTGCCTCTCCTTATGGGCTATTTTCAAATAATCTAGTTCCTGCTAATATTCTTTATTTTCCTGAAAGACATGGGACAAAACAAAGCTCTATGTACTCACACAGAGGTAGACTGCCTCTGGTTTCTAAGCTAACTGATTGACTCTCAACAAACAGTTTTCAGTCTTTCCTGACTTGTAAAGCCTAAGATTTTCCAAAAGAGATGCAGCCCCAGCCCCCTGAGAGCAAATTTACTCTGCTAACAGTAGGCTTTTTCCAGCTGTGCTGTGTGGATTCCTTTGCCCACAGGTTGAAAACCACTGCTGTGTGCTGTCTGGCATTCTGCAGCATAAACACATCTCTATTCCATGAAAAATAGCTCCCACTTTTGGGTCCTTGAAAAATACATCTGGATCTACCTACTGAAATATGAATTCATTGTATTTTCAAGCCTCAGAGCCTGATTATGGCAGCATAAGCAAGTTACATCAATGGGGCCAGCTGATCTGCATGGGTGTGAAACCAGATATAAATTCGTCCTTTTGTTTCCACAGCCCTCACTGTCAAATCTATTTCCAGTACAATCAGGAGTTAGGTTACATTAGTAACTTCAGACCATGACACTTCTCCACACCCACTAATCAAATACTGAATCCATTTAGCAAAATTTTTGTGTAACGTGGAACACAAACACAATGTTAGATTTTTTCAATAATTACACCTTTAGACCTCATTAACTTGTTAACTTTCTTTTTTTAAGATTGTGTACTACTTTCCCCACTTCTTTTCTTGCAAAGGTATAAACATCTATTTTTTTTGCAAATAGATAACATTTTCTCATCCACTACGGGACTAAGAGATTCATTTCTGAAAAGCCTTGCCTGTGCCACGTAGGATTCTCACCAAGGGGAGAAACAGAACACCATTTTTTTGTTCTCTCACTTATGGCCCCTGTCCAACAAAGCACTTAGCCATATGTCTGCTTTTCCCCCTAGACTGGGGGTTTGGCTACTGGATAGCACAAATCTATGCTCCAGGAAAGGTATGTTATCCACTGCTACTTAGAGTCAGTCAAACATGCTTAAATAGCTGATTTTGACAACTGGAATGGGAAAATTATCCTATGGAAATGCAGAAACTAATGGGCTCAGGGACCCTATTCACAGTGGAGGTGCAGCAGAATAGTCTCAAAGCACATGGCATCACAGAAAATTGCCTCATGTATGGCTCTCCTCATTTTCTCTGGCTATCACATTTTAGAAATTGAAGGATTCGATGAAAACCACTGGACTATAAATTGGTGCCTTCAACATGTAGTTTCTTACTCTCACAGTGTGACCTGTTCAGCGTACCCCATTAAAAGGGTAAACATGACGACATAATGGATTCATTTTGGCAGCAGCAATACACTTTGATTTTTTATTATTTCTACTTTGCTAACTCACATTGAAAAGTCCAAGAGCTCTCTTCAGTTGATAATCTATGAATGGTTAATGGCTAGACCCTCATGGTCCAGGATTAATATTGCAAAATGACAGAGAAATTGCTCACTAGACAAGCAAGCATTGGTCATAATTTTATTTTTTTTTTTTGCAAAGTTTAGCTTTAGTCTAAATATGCTTTCAAATGCTAAATATGCTTTTAAATATGCTCTCTAAAATGCTTTCCTGCTTTGCTTTCCAGATTATCTCAATGTTAATCTGCAGCTAGCTAATTTTGAATACCCTAGGAGCTGGAGGGCTGAATTTATATTGAAGTCTAGCCTAATCCTTGTCAGTAGCTCCAATCCATTTTCCAGGTGAGCTAAAAGCACTTCTCTTCTATCTTGACAATTTAAATGCATCACTAAGCAATCATGCTTCTAATCCACTTGCACATATTTGTGTTTACGGACTATGTTCATGTGTCTGAAGAATCAAATATGGAACCAACAAAATGCTGAGGATCTACCTGGCAGTTTCCTGGCCCCTGAAATTGAAAGCTATTTTTTTTTTGTTGTTGTTGAGGTAGAAACTCTCTTCTGCACTCTGTCAAAGGAAATAAAAGATAGAACCAGGGAAGGGAGGAAGCACCTTTTAAGGCTCCTGAAGCTTTTAATCGAATCAGTGATTCAGGAAATCTCATTCTCCCTTCTGCTTGTTCTGAAATGGAGAGACAATGAGCAGATTTCTGTCAGTTGAGCAGATGCTCTGTGCATGCAGACATTTTTGTGTCTAATGATAGCTTTGACGTTATGAGGAGTTTTGTGGGATCTGCTGCCTGGGGTATCAGTAAAGGATTCATTAAATGTCTTTCCTGTGAAAATTATAAGACATTTTCTTAAATATGAAAAAATTGCATAAAATTAGGCTTGTAATGATATTTCACTTTACTTATCACAGGATTGCACTGGCAGTAAGGTTTTAATTGCTCAAATTACAGTATCTTTCAGATGTCAAAATTACTTGCATTAATTGCCAGTGGAGACAAAGCAATAATGCTTCTGTACTAACACATTGCATACCCAATTAGCATTAATGGTATGGTTATTCGTGGTGTGGTAATGGACTTCATATGCCCTTCTGTAACATGATTAAAAGGAATAAGCTACTAGATAAAGTTCAGAACTAAAATGAATGCCCCTTTTCAGTCTTCAAGTCTTAGCCTAAGTATTTACTTGCACTGTATGAAAAAAACCCCTTCAGATCTGTAGATGATGCATATTTCCCTAACTTCATATTTAGGCTGATTTACATCATATCAGAATATGGCTTTATTTTTCTTACTTACAATAGAAGCCAGCACTATCCCTCTTTCATTACAAACTATGTAAAAAAGATGTAAAAAAGCTCCACCAATGCAAAGAGATTAACACTTTTGTGCTTCACAGTATAAGCCTTTATTTATTTCCATAGTGAAGCTGAACACATTTTCTGCTAAAAAGATTTTGCCTGTAATTTTCCTCTGTCCACTTTTCATGTAGCAGTTTAAGGTTATCAGTGGGTTTATGTAGCATAGGCTAATTAAGCAGGGGGAGTTTTATATGTACTAAGGGAATACCTTGGGAAATGGACTTGACAATGTTGCTGTTCTGGCCACTGACACAAAAAAGTTATTATTTGGAGGAGGAGATTTTGAGGTTTGTTTGTATTCTGGCTTTTTACCATCAGTATGTAGGTGGGTAGTTTGCTTGAAAACAGGTTCAAGTTATAGAATGATGAAAGCCTTGGTCTCAAGCACTGCATCTGCTGTACGTCTCTGACCAACACTAACAACTCTTCAGTGGAGGGAAATTTAATTTACAACTCCTTTTTGGAAAACCAGGCTCTCTTCTTCAGACCTTGATCTGCTGGCTGCCACATCCCTTAGGCTGGTCCAGCTGGAAAGGCTTGAAAGAAGCTTTTACACCAAATCCCTCTGTTATTTAACCTGACATTATGAAGGGTGACGATACCTTAGAAAGCTCAAAAAGTACCAGCGTTTCATAGGAAGGCAGCTACTATGAGATGGCAGAGAATGTGCCTGGACTGGGAAGGAGGAACAAATGTGACTTCTGACTGTCTTTTGACCCGAACCAGAAGGGCTATGCTGGCATTATGACTTTTACCCTGGGATACGCTGACAGTGAAGTGTGAAGGACAGCAGGAGTGTGGAGGCATCACCCCCACACGTGAGGTGTATTCTTGTAGTGGCTACAAGAGGACTACTGCTCACCTGGACTTTTGCAGTCACCTTGACACATTCCTTAATTCTGCCTAGGAGTTTTATGCATTTGGATCTCAAACATTTGCCTAAGTGATTCTCTGAGTGGAAGTGTTGGTTTCTCTCTCAAAAATCCCTCCCAGCACCTCTTCATCTATTCCTAGCTCTCCTTTATCTTATCTTAAGGAAACAGACTCATCTTTACCAGGAACGTGTTCAGTGTGCCATCCAGCAGGTATTTTCTCCCTCTCAGCTGGAAACCACACAAACAACTACGATTAAAATAAAACAAAACTCATATAATGCTACTTGTTATCATTAGAGAGGCACCACATGTTTTGTCCTCTGCATTTAACATGTCGTGTGATAATGAAATTAGTAAATCTGAGATCCAGTGTTTAAGAGGATTTTCCTCTACTGTTGTTTGGAAAATATTTTTGGTAATAGAGCCACAAATTAAATTTTAAAAACTGCAGGAAGGTACTAATAGCAATAGTAAGCCTATACTCTTTAAATAGGTTTTTCAAATTGCTACACAGCAGTACTTACTATGTATCATGACCTGAAAAAAAGGGATTCTTTACACTGGTTTTTCATAGCCAGCAAACCTGTTTCTCACTGTAGAGTTAATGGATACATCTTCTGCTCAAACATTGAAAAACGCAAAGTAGATGGGAAAGTTTTGGCATTTTAACTTCACCTGCTTACTTGCTAAATTTTTGAATGCACATATCTGAAAACCCTTTTGGCATTATTTTTAAAAGGTAGTATTATTGAGAGAGTCTACATTTAAGGAAAAAATGTAGAGCCCAAATTAATAGTAACAGAATGAGCAGAGAATTTCTCATTGGCTCATAGTGGTCACCAGAGCAACTGGTGC
The DNA here is from genome assembly GCA_013397175.1 of Platysteira castanea. NCBI lineage: Eukaryota > Metazoa > Chordata > Aves > Passeriformes > Platysteira > Platysteira castanea. Next base: position 564,655 of record VYXC01004305.1, on the reverse strand, counting down.
TTCTGCAGGAGCTGTGAGAAGCTGCCTGTGTGGCACGACATCTCCATCACACCAGAGGAAGGAACGAGCCAGAGTGGGCAAGAGATCAGTTCATGTCCTGAAATCAAAAAGCTTAATATTCTCTACCAAAGTTGTTATCACTTAGTAACTCCAGATATATTTGTAATCCTCATTGTAAATTCCATCAATCTCCACTGTCTAGTAGCACAGTAATTTTATGAAGTGTGTCATTTGGGAGTTACAAGAAAAAATAGAAAAATGCATAATTTACAACCTTGTTGCACCCTTTTTATATGCACATATTGATGAATTAAAGGCTTTGTTTGTGATCTGTGCCCTTTTCACTCCTCCAATCTCATTTTAGTGCTTTGTGTATGGGCTGTATACACAACATAACATCACATAATCCACACCGTAATTTAGGAAAGCCACCATGATATTCTCTACACTTTCTCCAACCCTGCATCTATTTTGGGGTAGCAGATGTGTGACCATCCCTACTAAAAGATTCTGTAGGTGTTCAAATTTCAGCTGAGCTGAAGGAGACATTTTATTGACTAATCCAAAAACAATGCATTGGGGATTATTACATTCCCAGAAATCATCCCAAAGTCCCTGATGTGAAAACTGTTGAGGGGATTGTGAAGGGGAAGTATTACATGTGCTTGTCTTCTATTTCCCCCAGCCTAGGTACCCACCTACATCCCCTCTCAGAGCCTGGATGTGACACAGACCATTGGTGCTGCTCAGCACAACCCTTCTCATGTTCTGTGCTAGTTTGTCATGGCATCAGAATAGCCAAGATTAAAGTTCAGAAATGGGCTAAGCCTCAGGTGGTCAGGCGTCTTTGGCTATTATTAAATCAACACAGCTTCAGTTCCTAGAGTGGATCCTGATCTTTTACAGGAACTGGACAGATGAATTGGACAGAGTGGAGAGCAGCAGTAAAGAAGATTAACTGGTTTGAATCCTGGATGACTGATATATATTTACAAAGTATTTTGGCTAAAAGCTAAGTATGCTGCAACCAAGAAAATAAAGAGCAAAGAGCAGAATCTAACTCAAAGCTGGAGAAAAAGCGGGTTTCTTGCTATGAATATGTGATATTCAATGCTTGAAAGACTTCTCATTCACAATAAAAGTTCAAACTGGATGAAGAGATGTTAAGTGTCTGGAAACTACAAAACTGGGATACAGTCCATGATCAAAGCAAAGTTTCATCATGTTCAATAAAGCTAATGTGACGATAATGAGCAGAAGTTGGTTAAAACTACATGTCTCTGTAATGCATTCAGCATTTTAAACCACATATTCCAGTTAGGGGCTAAATGTTAATATAGATCTCCACATAGTACATTCAAATACCAATTAGTAAGTCAATATTTCTAAGTGACCAGAACTGACCCCACACAAATATAGAAAATAAAGGACAAAATATGTTTAAGCTAGTGCATTTTATTAAAAAAAAATAAAAAGAGAATATTAAAGATGGTATTAAACTTTAGTCCATTGTCAGCAACAGCTGTCAGAGCAGGCAGGTAGGACAGCAAAGGGGAAAAGGTTAAGGAGCCTCATGAATATGAAAAGCTTTTAATTACTGCTCATATTGACCCATTGTGTGACACAGGACTGGACCCTACAAAGCACAGCAGAAGGACAGGGCCACTGCGTGGGACACTTGCTGGCCTCAGCAGCCCTGTGCACTTACAGCATCAGAAACCCGGGGCAAATAAATTTTATCCTTTAGAAAACAGAAAAAAACCTTTTCACTGAACAGTTCGTAGTCCCGGTTTCATATTTTCTTCTTAAGCAGCTAGATGTTACAGGTTATCTCATAATAGACAGAAACTTTCTCCTTTGTCTTCTTTCACTATGAAACATAGCCAACAAAAGAGGAAATTTAACTTAAAAACCTGTCAGTAACAGAAAAATAAGCCCTTTTCCTTTTTGGAAAAAGGCACAAAACCATCACCAGCAATGAAATTCAAATGTCATCTCAAGTTAGGCACGTAGTTTGAGTTATCAATCACAGAAAAAATTCTGCTTGCATCTGCATGAAAAGTACATTTCAACAATTTTGGACCACAAACACTCCCACAATTCACGCAGACATTTTTCTCTATGCTCTTTACTGGCTTTAGTACTATGCCGAAGGATATTTTAGGCAAAGTGTATTTTTCTAAGTTTATTCCAGAACATCTAAATAGGATGTGTGAAATAATTCTTCTACTCTGCTACTAAAGAGCTGCAGCCCAAGAAGGATGTTCAGTTTAGGGGGTAGTTTCTTAAAGACACAGATGGACTAGAAAGATGCCAGGAAAACAACAGAAGTACTTCAGGTCTAGAAAGCACAATCTCTGGAAAAAAGATTAATAGCCCCCCCAGCGTTAAGCATGAATAAGGACATGGCAAATCCTGAGGTACATATAAGGCATTTATGAAGAGGAGGACTATTCCCCTCACAAGATGCGATGGGTCTTGGTGCAGCCAGAAAGACTGAGGTGAAACAATAGGAATATCTGATATAAAACATTGAAGCAGTGAAGGTTTTTAAGAACAGGTTTGGCAGACATCTGTCAGGATTGATTAAAGCTGATCTGGATCTAGGGCAAAGGAATGGAGAAACTGATCATTTAAAATACTGTCCAGTCCTATTTTCCTTCATCTGATCTCTTTCCTACTGAGTCAATGAGATTTGTTCAGCATTCACGCTGTGAGAGTCAAAAGGGCAAAATTCTTTGCTCATTTCTAAAGATTAATTCATTTGAATCTCTTTCCACTGTATGTGTAGATTACTCTATGAAGACATTTTATCATTACTATATGTGACGCCCTGATAGCTGTCAAATTTTAAAAGAAAGGATTTTGGTCAATAACAAAGATGCAGCATTTATAATGCAGTTTTCTTAGTCAATAGTTGTGCCGCAGTCCAGAATATTTGAATTGTTGTCAATTGTTGTCAATTGTTGTTTTTACTTGCAGAAAAGTAGTAAAATCACAGCTTGTCCTAAAAAAATGGAGGCTAGATAAATTTATTAAAATCAAAATATTCCAGTGCTGTCTAGAAAAATTGAGATCTCCTTCCAGTTTTAATTCTCCTATTTAATTACCTCTTTTATGAACCAATCTACTATTTCTTGTAACCAACTTTGTAAAGAAACAAGTGGAAATGCTGGAAGGTTTATCTGCTTAGGTTGCTATATCTTGTAAAAAAATCCTTTTATTCTGCCAAAAAATCAGATCTCTGACTAAATAAATACACAGCACTCAGAAGCATTGTAGAGTTGCCGTATGTTATGCATTAATATTGCTGAAATACTGACCCAAGAAAAATATCCATGTTGTTTACATAGTTTCCCATGCTACGCTATAGAAGAAATAAGCACTTGCTTATTTATAATATCAGATGCAAGTCACTAATCTAGAAAATTAGATTTCTGAAACAACTGAGATTGCATTTGCCAAGAACCAAAAATCTATTTGAATCACTTCATTCTTTTTAATTAACTTTCTCTGTGAAACATTGATATTGAAGGAGTCAATATGACTTTTTAAAAAATATCCCTATTGTCATTCATTTTTTCAAATAGGGACCTTAGCCTTAATTAAAACAATGCTTCAGAGACCCAAGGGAAGTACATATATATAATTCCTACAATTATTTATTTATTATTTCAATTAATTATTTAATACTAAGAGCTTTTTTCAAAAAAAGCTCAGCATTTTAATTAAAGTTACAGCAGAGTCTGAGAACTAAAATTGTATATATAGAATACTTTCATATATCAAACTGAAGTCAAAATATTTTCAGTGTATATTAATCTATAAGCAATTCTATTCCTCTGGAAGTGCAAATAAAGTTACTCACAGCCAAAGACCAAAAACTCAGCTGCACACGTGGCTGCAATGTCAGTTTGGTTGAGTAGTCAGACACTTTCCTTGGGTAAAGATCAGCCCAACCTGATCCTCCTCAGCCTCCTAACACAGGCATGATGGCGTGGAGTTGGAGAGCACAGCTGTGGTTCTCTCATGCTCACCATGCACTGTCAGAGAGAAGGATTCAGGCTGGTGGGCCTCCAAATTCCGAAAGTGAAAATTAACTAGCAGCCATCCATGTGTGTTGAGGGTCCAGCTACATCCAACCCCCTCCTGGGTCAGGTGGGCATAGACCTCACCAAGCCCTTTTGGATTGAAAGATCACACTTGGCACCTTCTATCACCAGAAACACTTTTGAAGCAGAATATGTGTTCAATTATTAAGCTGCTGCTACAGCTTGGTTGTCATTTGGGGGTTGCTGCAAATCTGGCCTCACATGTTGAACTCCACTATGTCACAGTCTACATTAATTAAGCCTGTCTTAGGCTGTTTTTAATTTAACCTCCCATCAACATCTTCTCATTACAGCATTCTCAAACGATGCCAGCAGTGAAGCTCAGGAAAGTTTATTACGCTAAAGGACTAGTCCAGAAATATCAATAAAGTATATTAACTCTATTTAAAGGGCGAAGCCAGCTGTTTTCCCTGGATATGTACAAATATGCGAGAATTGACTACATTGCAACTGTGTACAGATGTAAGAGCACATTGGACAGCTAAAATCTTATAAAATCAGCTTCCTTTTGGATTACTGGACTGTTACCAGACCAAGTAAGCAGCAGTGTTCTGCTGACTTGGAAGGCAAAGAGTAAAGAAAAGTGAAGTCCCTGTTTCAGTGAATTGTGCTCAACTCTTTCTTTTCTGTTTTAGCATTCAGTACAACCACACTGGGGAAGTTGTTAAAAACCTTCACCTTTTTGTATGAACTTCTTAAAACATACACTACCAGTACCACAGCATTCTGAAGGACTTCCTAGTTTCATCTTGCTTCAAATTCACAAGGCCAAAGGTAAAAATGTTTACTCAGGGTCTGCACAAAAGAATTTCTCTCTGAAAGATTTGCCACAACATCGACAACAGAGGTAACTCAAGGGTGAGTGTCACAGCCTTGCCTCTCAGTCATCACTAGATACCAGTTAAAGGAGGTATGCTCTCCTCTCCCCTACCCCGACTTTTGTTTACAGCTATTGAATACTAAAGGAACAAAAAAAAATGGTGACATATTTTATCGCATCTTCTTTAGGCCTAGAAGTCTTTGTAATAATTAATTACACGAATTTGGGTCTGAATATGCACATATGTAGTGACATGAAAGCTTTTTCCATATTAAGGCAAGGGGAATAAGGATAAAGCCTAGCCCAAGCTTGCCTAAGGTAAATTGGCACCAAAATCATAGCATTTCTTTGTGTTCGGCATTATGAGATACCCAGAAGACAGAAAAAAAATGGATGAGGCTGGTGATGGCCAGCCAAGGGCAGCTTCATACCAGAGCCTGCGAGTACAGAACACTTTTAGCTTACTGACATTACTGAAATGTTTGAAGAAAGCAAGATAAGAAATCCGCCCCATCTGGTCTGCAAGATTTTGGTGAGCATATGGAACCTCCTGCTGGTAGGAAAGTGATGTTTACAGCCATATGCTCAGCCAGTCTCTGGTATGACTATTGCAGGTCTGCAGTGTGCTGAGGATTGATTGTGTGTATTTATATTTCTGATGATGCTGTACAACAATCATAACGACCCAGCTGAGCTTCATCAATGAGGTCTCACACAGAAAAGAGGTGAGAGAAGAGGATATTTTTGTGGCCTTTCTTCTGTTGAGCTCATTGGCTTGGAGAGTTTGAGGTTTGGGGGTTTTTGTTTGCTTGTTTGGGAGTTTTCTTGTATCTAAAATTTTGATAAGACTGTATCAAGACAATAACAACTTGGAGTTGCAATATATTAAGATATTTTCAGGTAGCTGTTGACAATTAAAATATGCTGAAATTATTAAAGTCTGGTATTTATGATTCTTAGCTGTCTCTCTATCCATGAATATATAGAGCCATGTTTTAAACTGTCAATTATAATTTTTTTAATAATTCAAACTATTGGTAAAAGACCAGTAATCATAAGAAAGTTAAAATAGGAATATTAAAATTCTTAGTGTTCAAAATAATATTTTTTAAGACTTTCCTGAGTTCATCAAGGATACAACTAGAATTATAAAGATGTAATAATTTGCTATCTGTGTCAAACCCACATTATCTTCAAATAAACTGCTTGTGCAGTATAACTCCAATAACATATTATTTCATAGGTATAACAAGGCCAAGCTGGACTGAGCTTAAAGAGATGGGATTGTGTTTGTAATGCATTATTAGGCAGAGCCCTTTCAAGGAGCCCAAGACATTTCAATGGAACTTGAGGACAAATTAGTCATGGCCAGCAAGGCTCTCGAGCAGCAATACAAGACGTCTGATAAGTAGCTTAAGATTTAACAACTACCTCAGAGAATTCCTGAGCATTACACAGGGTACTCATCTTCTGATCCATTGCATCTTAAAAAGAAGTGGAAGTAAACCAAGCAGATTTCTCTGTTATTCGTTATTTACCTGTTGTCCTAACCCTTGATATTTGATAGAACAGTCAAGTCTCTTGACTCCTCTGACAAGGTGAATTATGTTGGAGATGAGGCAGAGGAAAACTGCTATAGTCTGTGTACAAATCTGTTTTCAAAAACAACACGCATAAACCTCCAGTTGCCATTCTGGAGAGAGTAGTTTCCTCTCCCTTTAGATATTGACTGAAAGGTCTTTTATGACAACAACATTTTCTTGCCAAGATTAAGTAAATTACTATAAAGAAACCACAAGCATTTGTGTGCATTGACAGGACACTTGAGCACAGTAATTCTTGGGAGCTTTATTCAACCTCCTTCCCCTTTAATATCAACAGAGTAACCAACTTCTCTACAATCTTTTATAAGAAGAGAATTCAGAGGAAACCAGATTTTAGACAACAAAGGTAAAAGCTCAGAATCCTTTTTTCTGATTTATTAGAATTTTCTCAGTTCCTGTAGCAAAGAAACTGTGTTCCTTGTGTCAGCAAGTACTTTATAGCAGAATGAAAGGCTGTTTATTTTAACTTTTATTAAAGACTCAACCCTAAATCCTGGTTCCTTGCGTTCTGAACTTTGTCCTTATTACTAAAGGACAGACTGTACTGATACAAAAAAGGTGACGAAATAGTGGAAGAATTCTAGAAGAAACTAATATTATGACATCAGGCTCAGTACCTGAAAATACTTATTAAAAGAGACAAGCAAAAAGAGCAAGATACAGATAGGGGAGAAGGAAAGTGGATTCTTGTCCTGAGGATATTTAGCTTACAAAATTTACACCAACACATGGAACATACTGGCCAGTTGCAAAGAAGCACTAGCACCCAATATGGAAGTTGGGTCAGATTTTTCTACCTCATTGGAGTCTTCATCACTAATTTTCTGTTTCATACTTACGTTTTTTTGTGGGGTTTCTGACATAGATCTTAAACAATGACGTAAGTTATCGTTGTGCATTACAGGGATTGCAGTTCTAATCTAGATGGACTGCCTGGACTATTTAGATTAAAACAATTCATTGGGATAACAAACTTCTCTTAAACTATATTTGACAACAAATAGATGACTGTTCGTATTATGCCCACCAGATTCACTTCCTCAAGGCTTGTAAGAGGGTCCTCAGAAAGGAGACTTTCAGTTGTTGTCTAAAGCATCTGCACATGGCAGCATTCCTCCAGGAAGGCAGATGACTTGCATGTCCATCATAGGACTACAGGAAAAAGCACAAACATGATAAAAATTGAATGAGTATATTTCTTCAAAATGTGTCTGTATTTCAGAAATTCCTGCCATGTCTCAAACCTTTAAGAAATACGACATTTATTTTATATCCCATGGAATATCATCTGACATAATAATAAAACACATGCAGACAAACTGAGAACCCAACAGAACTCTAATTCAGTACAGATTTTTTTCAGTATAATTATGTTTTATGGCATTAGCTGTGCATTCTTTGGGAAAAAGTTTTCTTGCAGGAATTTATTGGTTTGCTTTTCTGTTACAAACAAGAAAACCCCTTCTTTTAGAAAAGGAGCAGTATTGCCTTCTAGCTGTTCTCTAATACATAAAAAGGAACAGAACAAGTGAAAGTGGTGGCATGAAGTAGAAGATATTAGAAATTTATGTAAAGCCCATCTTCCTGGAATGGCTGATCATGGGAATCATTAAAAATAAGAGCATATTCTTAGGTATTTCAGGAGGTATTTCGGACATGATGTCTAGAAAAAGCCAGGCTGGGAGCAGTTAATAAGGACTGACTGTCTAAGGTTCTTCAGGAAGTCTGCAGCACTTGAAACTGTCAGACACTGCAGGCAGAGCCTGTCCAATGTAATTCTCTCAGCTCAGTTTTGAACACTCTGACCTTAGCTTGGCTGTGATGAATACTCTCAAAGGGCTTAGAAGACTGTTAAGGGAAAGATCAAAGACAAATTTCTTCCTCCTGGTTGCTGTAGCATTTATGACCACTTCCAGTGACTTGTCTTTTGCAATGGGCAGCCCCTTGTGAAGTCCAATGCTTTCATGCTGACTTTTGTGTAGGCATCAACTTTGGGTTTATCTCTTCAATAGCAGCTCTGAGGGACTAACTGTGGAATGGTAATTTCTAACCAAGAGACCATATGAAATTTTCTTAATGTTTTCTATAACTTCTAGCATTAAAAAAACCCACCAGTATTACATGAGGTAGGAAGTTATTTCAAAAACAAATGGTTATTTGCTTCTGTTTGAGGAAAACATATTCCAGGGGACACATAATTCAAGGATTTTTCATTATCTTTAAAACGGGTAAGAGCTGTATCATGAAAAGTTAAAAAAGGGCACTGTCTCCCTTGGCTGCCCTAGAAAACTTATACAATAGGAGTGCTTGAGACTCTGTTACTCGAGGCTATAGCTCTGTCACCCTGCTAGGGCTCAGCAAAGGAGAAAGAGAGTATAGCAAAGGAAGAGGCAGTCCCATACCATGCCAGAGTTCTGCTACAGGACTGGAGAGCACAGTCTTTTGGAACCTCACACTTCTGGACCTCCTTCTACAACCACAGAAGATCCCCATTACAAGGCAAAGCTCCAGGTTTCCCATTTCCCAGCTTCCTCACTCCTGCTGCAGGTCTCCCCATAACATTCCCCAGTAACATTCCCTATCCCCACATATCAGCCTTCCCCCTCCCATGTCTCAGACATGTCTGCATGCAGCAAGTCTCACCTCCATCTTACTCTCTCTCACAGCAGAGCTGGTGCCCAATGTACTGGATCCCTTTTGGGATGTTGGCTTTTTCCTGTTAAAACACATGAACCAAATACCCAGTAAGACTGGCCTGACATGCCTTGTTTTTCACAAGTCCAGGTAACTTTTATTCATCTTCATAGTGTCTTCTAAGTCTGTCCTTATCTTCACATTCTTATGCATTGCTTCGATGATTATTTATTTCATAATTTATGTGGTGATTAAAAATACTCAGATTTAGAATACCCTAGCCACTCTAAGGCATGGATTGTGCTCACTCTTCCCCCATCACCCCTGAACTCTCAGGGGGAACAGGTCTGTGATTGCTCCATAGATAGCAGACCTGTGGTTTGTCAGTCACCCCAGACCACCAGATTAAATGAGTAACTACAGCCCCTAATGAATTGGAGGGCATGGGTGGCTTCTGGCATCAACAGCTGGGGTTAGCTGGCATTGAACTCTTCATTAATTAAAACCAGCTTCCAAGTCAATGCCTAGAACTACTTCAGGGATCAGGAAAAGAATTAATTGGCTTCTTATCAAAAACTAATTCACACACAAAAAAAAATATAGCCAGATTCAGATAGGTTTGAAATTAGACAGGAACATTTTCTATTGGTTTGGGCTTTATTTTTCAGGTGAATGAAAGAAGAAGTTGTTAGGTTTAGAAAAACTGCTTCTTCTGTGTCTGTTTGTATTGCACCAAAGAGATGGGAATGAACAGCAGTTCTGACACTTTTTAATTTCTACTCCAGACAAACTAAAGCTATGTGGAAGCAAATGTCGCAGACACGGTATATTCCTGCTCCGAAGGACAAAACATTTCATTCTCAGGTTTGGTAATTCAGAGTGCAGTCTGTTATTGACAGCTGAGCTTAAGGAGGGAAAAGATCAGAGCATGAAAGGAATTTTTCTGATGTATATTTTAATACAATAATTGTTGGTGAAGCAGGACAGTGCATCTCTAGACTTGTAATTGGTCAGCAATACTCACTCCCATTACTGCATGCAACAGTAAAAGACAAGATTTTAATGTAAGCAGACACCCTCTCAAAAAGCAAATGGTTCCACTATAGCCAGCAGTGCCCTGTTCTTTCCTGGAAAACCATGCAGATAGATAATTACAACCCAATCAAATGCCTCAGACAGACATTAAAAATAGTTCTCCTTTGCCACTTAGCATTTAGCTGAATGCTTCAGGATGATAGTCCTGCACCAAGGCACAGGTATATCTGCATTTTTGTCTTCACAAAATATCAAACGAAGATACATTTAAATCTATTCCCCTTATTCATTCCTGTGAAATCATCCTAATGGCTTGTGTCATGAATATGTTCTCTTGAGAAACTCATTGTGTGATACCATTTTCTCTGTATTGTGAGGATGGGGGAGAAAGCAAGAGGCTGAAGTTTTAGTGAGTAATCTTACTCAGATATAGAAAAAAAATGGGTACTAAGAAAAAAATACCTTCCAAAACAAATTAGTTTGCATAATACGAAAAAGAGAAAGGAAGATGGGTTAAGGAAAGCTTCTGCAAAACTTCTAAAAATTCCTTTTTTAAAATTGATGAAAATAGATTAATCAGCCACAAGATGAAATCATCTCTCATTTTTACTTGCGATATATCCTATTTGACTGTTAACAACATGACCTAGTATACCTGGCTATTAATATACATTTTACTGTGAATGATTGTGTTAAATTTCCTGCCCACTGACTTTTTTCTAACGCAGATGAATGGAGAATTTGAGAACAGAAGCCATTTAATGCAAAAATAGTAGCTGGATGACAGTAATGGCAACATTATAACATGAGTAGTAATTCAAGGTACATCATGTTCGTGTTCTCTGTGTTACTCTGAACAATCAGTGCATCAAGAAAATATGATCTCATCCCTTGAGAGTTTATATCAGGTTAAAGGCTGAATTTAACCATCTCAGGTACATGATTAAGTTTGAGGTTATGAGAAGTGAGGATCTAAACTATGTATTTGAAGTCAAAGTCCACAGCATAATAACAAAGAACTGATTTGGAACATTTTAACTACTTTCTAGAGGAAAACACAGCTCAATCAAAAATTAAAAGCAACACTTTGGGTGAAAGAACTGATTTAGCCAAAATGTTTGTTTGAATGGAGAGAAAAGGGAATTAATCACAGCTCTCAAATTAATCACAGCTTTGTTGATCTATTTTTTCCTTTTCTCTGTGCTTATATACAATATATGAAGAAGCATAAAACATATTATCTAGTTCCAAGGCATCTAAAATGAAATATTTATCTTTCAAAACTTTATGTATATCCAGCTGAATTCAGGATTAATTCTGAACAAAAGAAAAACAACATTCATAGTCCTTCACAGAACTGGAGGTTTTACCTTACAGCAGAGTTTTCCAGCGAGGTCCATTGCTGAGAGGTGTTAGCAAAATTCTAAAGTCCTTAAAGTTGTAGCCTAGTCTAGGGAATGGCACAATTACTGAAATAGTAAAATGGGGAAGGGACTCAATAAGACATTCTTCTCACCTGCAGAGGATTGGAAAGAAACCAACAGGTTGCTAGAATCATCACTGAATTCTGTTTTGTTTCACTGAAGATCCCCAAACTACAGCATTTGGCAAAAATTCAGGTAAATAGTCAGGGTTTTCAGACCTGTTCTCATTCCAAATCTTTCTGAGTGGGGGGTCCCGGGTCCCCTGCATCCCATTTTTTTGCTGAAGTAACAAAGCCATCATCAGATCTTGTGGAAAAACAAGCAGCCTTTGAGGCTGAGTACAGAGTACAATTAGTGGTTGTGGTTTGTTTATTCTTTACTTACAAATGTCCTGCAGCAGAGCAGGTGGAACAAGAAATGTGCAGTAAGAAGCCTGCAGAGTCAGTACAGAATTTGCCTTTTCCTTAAAGAGGGGAGGAAAAGGAGAGCACAGAAACTGTGTCACAACTTCACCTTTCCTAATATCAGTTACTCAATTCCACTGGAACAAAGAATTTTAAGAAGCAGATGCCTGACATAACTGATGTATCTGGAAGCTCTTCCACATCTTCCCTGCAGCAGTGGAAAAGCCCAGACACTGCTTCTGTAGGATATTGTTTTAAGCATCACCTTTGTCATGTACAGTAAAACAGCACTGCCCAACATGTGTTTGCCTTTCCCTTATATGAGCAACTTAAGCAGTAAGGTAATAAATGCCTTCCAAGCCACCGGCTGTTCAGTACAAAAAAGTAAAAAACAATCTTTTCAGATACTCTGAACATCTGAGTCTATTTGAATTAAATCAGAGGGATTTGCTGATTGAGATTCAAGTGCTGAAGGCTAATTTGGATTAAGAGAAAATGTGGAAAAAATCAAATATGCAAAGTCAAAATCCACTACAGCCAATGACTATATTTACCTCAGTGAAGAATTTTGCTCTTAAACTATTGATTTTTGCCTTCTTCACTAAAATCAGTTCCCTTTTAACTATAATTCAAAAGCTATGATAAAACATGACAAAGATTGTTATCAATTATAATATAATTTGCATAGCTTTAGCCCCAGCTGAGGAGGAAAGATCTTTATATTAACAGCTGTAATAATGCAAAGTAAGATCTTGACTCAGGCAAAGCTTTAAAAAAAAGCAAGGAGAGAGAGGATCAAATCATTATGATTTCCATGTTATAGATAAAACTTGAAACAGCATTACAGGACAGCAATTATCACAGCCATGCAAACTAATGAACTTACAAGTCTTGTGACTGTGACTCATGAGCTGTTCTGAAATTAAGCCACAGATGGATTTAGTGATTTAAATGACACTGCTATATGGAACCACACTGGCTGCCTTCAGCCTTAGAGGTGAAGATGTTACACTCTCCAGCTGCCAGAGCAAAAGTTAAAGGGTATGATGAATCATAATTCTCAATTGAGATCTATTAATATAAATTTTAACTTGTTACAATTCCTATTACCTGATGTGAAACAATGCATAATAAAGATGTATAAACTCTCTGTTCAGCTGCTTGCAAGAATTTTAACTGTTACCAGCTGCCTGTTGCCATCCTCATAAACGGATGGTTATTTTTCCAAAATACACCAACTTTTTCTCTTTCTAGCAAAAAGAAGTTGAAGACAACAGCAGCACTAATTTCAGTCTAGCTCAGGACATGATTAAGATTACTAGTTTTGTTCTATTTTTTAAAGATATTCCTTTAAGACTAGTACCTAACCAAGAGGAAATTACCTGGATCATTTAAATGTTCTTTCTGTTGTTACCACATCAAGTACAGTCATAAGCAAAAATCTTTGCAGATATACTGATGAAGACCCTAGTAAATAATTTAAAAACTACCCTGAAACATTTTTTATTTAGGTTTGTTATATGGTATTGTGAGAAGCTTTACATTTCCATGTGCTAAATGTACTGTATTACAAATGGCGAGTAGCTTGAGAATGGTTTTCAGGTCCTTTATGTTCCTAATTCTCTGGACTTGCTTCCCTTAAAGTTTGCTGTAATTCCTGTTGTGCCTCAGTGACATGGCTCTGTTTCTGGGCACAGCTACACTCAGCTAATACTCATTATTATGTGATACTCGATGTCATTCATTATTACTGAGAAGACCCACTCTCACCTAAAGTAGAAAACATTGTGACAGATTTTATTCTTCTTGAGGCAGGCATTAATGCTTACTTACTTGCAGAGTTTCTTGGAGAGTTTTTTTTTTTTAAATATTGTTCATTATTGATATTTTGAATATGCAATACATTTCAGTGTAAGATTTTTATTCCTGGGAGAATTCTGGTGCCTTTAAAGACTTATTATGAGAAGACTTAAATGAATTTTGTTGGATTGGAACTGAAGGAAAATTGGGAGGTGCTTATTGTTTCTAGAAAAATAGAAAAACAATATTTCCTGAATTGAAGAATTTATTATTACAGTAAATTCAGACTCATCAGTTCATAGAAAGAAAATTCCAGTTCTTATGGATGCTTTAAGGATCATAATTGCTTACTTAAGCATATTCAACAACTCCAGTGCATAGTTAGGATACAATATTGTGCTGTCATTGCTGTATATTGCACTGTGAGGGGAAGTTGTTCCTTATGAGGTAGCACAAAAATGAGGACACATCACAAAGCCATTTCATGGTTTTGTCTTACTACACATGGAGATGAGTACAGCAGTTCAAAATTCCCTTTCCAATGTTAAGTCTAATGTACAAAGCCTTGGCCAAATATTCTTATTTTCAAGAAAGAAAAAAGAGCAGAGGGAAAGGGCATAGGGAATAGAGCAAGAAGAACAGCAAACAGAAAGGATTATCACCATAAATTGATTTAAACATGCTTCCAAGGGAAGCCCATTATTTCTGACTGATCTGACTTTTGAAAAGGACCTCTTGTCCTTCTTTAAGGCCCTAATGTGATGAAAACCTCACCAACTTATAAGTTGTCCTAGCAACCATTTGCGCTTTATTTCTAGATTAAGTGTGTCTTCAAATTCCAGCCACTAAATTATTACACCTTTACCCCTTTCTATCACATCTCTTCTCTGTATAGGTGTTTTAGAGATTGTTAAACTCATGTCTTATCTTCCTTCCAAATAACCCAAAGACATTGAGTTTTTAATGTTTCATTTATAAGGTGCCTTTTCTATATCTAAAATCACTGCTATTGCTGAATCTGCCCAAACTCACTGAACTTTTAAAAGAACTTGCCTCCGCAATGCCACTCCTGTGTAAATGCCATATACAGGAAAAAGAGCATCTATGGCACTGTATGCAGAAAAAAGAGCATCCATTTTCTCCGAAGTAAAATATCTTCTTTAAAATAACCTTCAGTGATGTTCTGATGAGTTCCAGGAGGTTATTAAGATGGCTGGGAAGAAAAGGAGAAATGACAGAAACAATCATAAATTATGTTTCACGATTATTTATATATTTATGATTATTATTCATAAAATAGAAACTGTTGTGAAGGTCAGAAGACATCTGCAAGCCAGTATATTTGGACATCTGGCAGTGGGAAGCAGTTCCGATGTGTCTTGGGGTGACTTTAGGAGCATGGAGGAAAACTCAGCAGCAGAGTGGTCCCATACTAGTAGTTCCCTCAGGAAAGAATGCTTAGATGGGGAAAAGGAAACTGAAGATGTTGGTGTTTGGGCAGAAAATAGTTGTAGCCTTGATGGAAAGTTATGTCAAGGTATCTAAGACCCCATAATTAAAAAGCAGAGATGAATGAAGCTGAGCCTATAAAGTTGTTTCCTTAAAGAAAGATTGACCAGTCTCTAACTGAAAGCTGATAGGGAAAAGATTGCACTCCCAAAGAATTGTTTTTCTGGCAGCTAGAGAAATACAAAGGAGCACAGGGATAAAATACAAGAAATACCTGGACCCAAGAACAGTAAATTGTTCTAATGACCAGATGTACAGAGCACTTACTGAGAAGGAGTACAGGAGAAGATGAAGACACATAACAACCATTTATCAGTGGACTTTTCAAAGGATTTATGTACTTGGGCACATCTGGAGAGAGCATAAAAACTTGACAGGTGAGGATTAAAGAGTCCCTCAAGAAAATGTATTAACTGTGAAACATTCACTAAGCTTCCAAAGATCTAGTGCTTACTGTGGAAAGGGATACTGAAGTGTGCCTTAAACATGATCTAAAGTGAAATGTTTGAAAGGATTCTATGAAGAAATAGCATTACCAGGCACTTGAGGACAGCAAAGCTCTGAATCACCCTTTGGCAATGTAAGCGATTCCTGAAGTCTTTTCATTTTGGTCACCACTGAGACCCTATTCTTTTCCCAGGCGTCCTTCACTTGAGATCCTTACAAGCCAGTACTTACAGCCTTTTTGTCCTGATTGGGGTGCTTTAAAACCATGGTAGAGCAGGCAACTCCAAAGATAAGATAATTTTTGTTAATAAATAACCAGGGAATCTCTTTACGCAAATAATCTGTCTGGTTCTGCTATTTGCTCAACAGTCATCAAGAGGAGAATACAGGTTATTCCCTATAATATTTAATCTGCTGTAGCTGTGCTGAATCAGCTTGGATGTAACAAACTCCTTTCTTCCATGGACAGGCCTTCATTTACTCTGCATACAGAGGGAAAATGAATAACTCTCTTCCATGTTTCGGCACCTTGTAGAAAGAAGGTATTAAAAGTTACTTCTTTGGGTTTATGCCCAGCAGAGGATACTCATATCTCTTCTCAGACTTCATTTTGTCAGAGCATAGTACAATCTCCCCTTGCCTTATTCATCCTCTTCATTCAGCCCTCTTTGCATCTGTTGTGACATATTGGTGGCTCCCAATCAAATGATGTTCAAGGAAAGCACCAAGATTTTCTCTTCAGCTGTCATCTCCACTTGGAGCCACCTGAACGAGTAGCAAAAGTTCTGCTTGTAAGTCCCTCCATGCTTGACCCTGTGCTTATTCCATTAAATTTCATCTAATTTTTATTATTGCTGTCATCCAGTTGTTCTGGTGGGATATTTAAATCTTTCTGTGCATTGGCAGCTTCCTCAGCTTTGTGAGATAAATTTACCCCAAGTGCTTCTATACTTTGAGACAAGTCTATCAATGGAAGTATCAAGCAAGGCCGATGCTTGGGGAATTCAATAGTAATCACCCTTCAGTCCAGCAGTTTCCTTTCCAGATGAACCCATTGTTATTTCTCTTTTAGCCATGACTAATTTCTCTCTTCCAGTTTTAGTAACTATCCTTGTGCCACTGTCTCACACACTTTATCGAATTACGGAGAATTAGACCTAAGAAAATTCAGCTACCTAAAGTTTATCAGAGGAAACAGTTGACTTATTTTTGATAAATTTTTACTGCCTTCACTCACTGGCTTTTAATCTCTAAGAATCTGTTAAGTTTTTGTGCAGGCACGGTCCCTTTTTTATTTTTGTTTTTAGAATGAAGGACCCATTTCCATATCTACAGTGGTACAGTCAAGTCCCTATTTTGCAACTGTTCGGCAGAGAGCAATTTCATTTCTTTTCTTTTAATTATTTAGTGCCTTGCCAGTTCAGTGAGGTCCAGAATGCACTCATTTACAAGTCAAAAATCCCAATACAGACCCTACAACACATCTTCATCCGACACAGAGACAAGGAAATGCACTTGCCTAACTGGAACACTGGCTCATCCCTTACTTGCAAACACAGCTGCATCAACTCTGGCTTGATGCTACTGCTTCAGGAATTTTTTGCTAGGACACAGCACTGGAAAAGCAGAGACACACTTTACCCTCCACAGAACCATAAATGTGGATGCATAAAGACTGGACAAAACCTAGCTCAGTGCTAGGTCTAAGCTGCCACAGACCACAACCTCCCCAAACTTCTGGATAACCAACACTATCAGAGACATAGTAGAGCAAAAACTGAGGTATTGCCACTCACTTCAGGAAATGGAGACAAGAATCTGTGATGGACACAACTGCACAGATGAGCTTCTGTTGCTTCCTATGAACCCACGCAATGTTACTTGCCTGAAATGCTGCTATCTACTTCCCAGTGGATTTACACATAATGCAGATTAAGAGGAAAAAAGTTTTCTTTCATATCTGACCAATTTTTCTCATGAAGGTGAAATAAATAAGCTGGGGCATTAATAGAATCAAGTAAAATAATGCATCATTTTCTGAGCTGAGGAGGATACTCTGTGCATGTTATCAGGGCTCCATCTCAGTGCTACCGAAGGGATTTCGACATTGTATTTTCTATAGGAACCCCTGAAGATGCTCTTTCTGCCAGTGGAAGTTAGTTCTGTGTTTTGAATAATAGTTTCTTAATAATACCAAGAGAATACAGGAGACTAACATCTTGGGTAAGAGCTAAATACAAATTACACTGCAAAACAGACGTGAAAAAGAGCTATTAGTTCAGGATCTCATCTAGCCAACGCAATGTTGCAATGTTAACTAACAAAATACAAGCTGAAAGTCATAGGTTTTCAAAATTTTATGACAGTCTTTCTTCCATATGAATTGTGTATCTATTACAGAAAGCTCCTTACTTTGTGACTGAAATCTTCCACAAAATACCTTTGCAATAGCTGTTCTCCAGCTTCACAATACCTTTGAAAAATCCCCTTACTTTCCCTACCACTCAGTACAGCTGCAGGACTGCAGTGTTGACTCCCAAGAGTAATTCATAGTCATGCAAACAGTCTCTGACTCTGAGAAGGATAAATCTATTGCACAGTCAGCTTGCAAACTAAGGAATTCTTTATCATCTCATGTTTCTGGATCACTCATTGTAGAAATGGTTCATTTATCTATACCACTGTTCAAGTTTAGGACCAAAGATTATTAATAATGTTGCATTTTAAAGAGGATCATGCAAAAAACTTCAGGAAAGGTTCTTGTCACAAGAATGGCTAAGGCAGGAGACAGGCCAGTTTCATGCTATTTTGCAAAGTCTTTCAACAAGCCTCAGTTTAAACCCAAGAAATACAGATTTTAAAAAGTAACAATATGATACTCGTAGTTTAAATGTAAAAGAGCTGAACCCTGGAAAGAATTTGCCATCTCCGTCTGTCTACATTGCTGGTTTTGTACAAGGAGGACCAGCTCTGACAGAGGAGGATGCCTGAGTGCACTCTGTGCTTCTACAAGACACAGAAGGCAAACCTGGCACACAACTGTTTTATGTAATTCCAGTGGTAATTGCACAGCAAGTCTTATTACTGGAAGGTTACTCTAATTAATCTAATGATTTTACAGTATGTCTGATTATGACAAGAATGATTGTAAGAGTTGCAGTAATGTGGCAGATCAGTGTTGCACTGCATACTAAAGAGGGAAAACGTACAGATTTTGTGATCAGGCAGGAAGGAAAGAGAGACAGTCCTGTGACATTCCTGTTGGATTGCCTCGGGGAGCAAGGTTTGCTGGCCAAAGGCATTGGCAATATTGCCCCTTGTCACCCTGGTCACACTCTTAATCTGGTGAGATGGGACCCAGGTTAGCAAAAGAATCTGTCTGAAAATTGTCTGGGAAAAAAATAATCTGGATAAGGCTGAGGATTCATCAACAAGCAGGAAAAGGAGGAAAATGCTTTGGCTACAACTACTGTGCAAGATACCTTCCTATGGCTATAACCTCCAAGACATCCTGTGCAGGGAAGAAGCAGGAATTCATCTGAATGTCTCGGTATGGCTGGGCCGCAGCTGCCAGGGAAATTAAAAATCCCATTGTGAAATCATTTGCATGTTTTCCCTTCTAAAGCAACACATCAAAGTTTGTAAATTGAAGAGAAGGAAAAGACTGGTATGAAAATCACAAGGCATAAACTTATCACACAGACACCTAGAGAGTCAGAAGTAGTTTCTCAAACATTAATGAATTTGCCCTTTTTGTCACCTCTCTTACACCTTCTTTTACCTCCTGTTCTTATATATCAGGTGCAACTTTGATATTCCTTTCAAAACAACAGGAATGAAAGAGTGAAGCTGTGCCCCAGACAGCAAAGCCAGAAAAAACATGTTCTGCTCAAGGGCATTAAAATGGATATTGTTGGGTGTCACATTTCTTGGTTTTATAGTCATTATCATGCATTTCTGCTGTGAAATCCTCTAAAGTAATTGTCTGAAATCAAGGCCAATTGAATAGATATTTTAAAGTATGAAATAAGCCATAATATTTGAGGTATAAAACCTCACAAATCTAAACAGATAGAGGGCACAGGGGAAAGGAAAGTATACGGTCTTATACTTCAGTGCCAGAACTGAAAAAAGAAACCCAGTTTCTGAAGTGCCAGTGCAATACACTGCTCACTACTGGGAAAATCACGAGTGGTTCACACAAGCACTGAGTGTTATTTGTGGTAAGAGCTTAGGTGTATAAGAGTTGACATTCAAAAGGCAGAATTTATCATGGCAGATAACAGTTTCTCACTTGTGATATATTGGGACATAATAACATTGAAAATGTGTGAAAAGTTGTGAGAAAGCAATATTGAGAAAATGTAGATTTCAGGGTAATCAACATTTCCAGCCCTCTCTCTCCTGGGAACTGAAAATATTTCAAATAGAAAAGACTAAATCATGTCCATTCACTTCATGTTTTCATTCTTTTGGTAGAATTAATTTTTTTGATTATATTTTATACTAATATAATTGTACCATATCCTAGATTATTCCGCAGTAGCTCACAGGTTTTGTTAGCATTCCCATTTTAGTATGTTTCTTCTTAGCAATTAAAATAACTTTTTTTAAAGCTTTTAACATATCTCCAAACATGTAAATTTTGGGTCAATATCACGTGTGCTTGAACAAAGTAAGTCATAATTGCTGTTACCCCTGCAGCTGTTAGCAAGTTTAGGTCAGCAATGAGGTTTTGACCTTTGGAAAAAGTCCAATTCAAAGTCAGCTTATATGGGCACAAGAGTATCTGTGTTTGTCACATTTTACTTTTAGAAACACTAAGCAAATACATCCTGCGGAATAATAATGACCTGCGGTAATATAAATTTTCTTTCTAACCATCAAGGACAAATATTTATGGGAACATTTTTCAATTCCATAGAAAGCAACAAATGTTCAAGTGTTTGCTTGAGTCCTGAAAGAGCTTTAATCAATAAGGATCCGAGCTCCTACAATACCATGTTTTTCTGATGCAGAACCAGGCAATGGTGCCTTTGATATAAAATATTATGTTTTCTGTGCCTTTTTTATGCAGAGAAATATCGAGTCTGTCCATTGCAAGAGGGAGAAGAGGTTACTTGTGTGCATGACCTTTGATAACAGAATACAAACATAGCCCCTTATCCAGGGCATAAAGGAAAAGCTATTTTCCTTTGTCTGTGTTGTGGGGAAGCACAAGATGAGCTGGGATGAAGACTACAAGAGGAGTTTGAAATTATAAGGATGATACGCCAGCATTCCCTGGGGTGGGAACAGGTTTTCTCATCCATTGTCTGGGATTGAGTCTTCCACCTCAGAGGTGGTTAGACTTCTGTGATGGTGAAATTGTCTATACTGTGCTTTATCCATAGAGAACAGAGGCACAGCAATTATCACCCTAATTTAAAATACTAATAGTTCACAAATGAGAGAATTACAGAAGGAATATTGGAGTTATGCTTTTCCCTCTCTTTCCTCAATCATTACCTTTCTTCCCAGAAAAAAGCTAGACATAGCTTTTTCACCAATGAAAGTTTGGCTTTTTAATGAGCAGAGAAGTCCTAAAGAATCCCACTGCTTTGAAATTGGACTTACAAACAAGCATCTATTTACTTGAGAAAAAAAATTCCATGGAAAACTTCCTGTTTGATTAAGAGTTGTAAAAGCCCTCTATCATCCCTTCAAATCACTTTAATAACATTTCCATTTAAATTATCCCTCCCAGAAGGAGGAGGATAATATGCATAGACTAAGAAGAAAATTGCAAGTTCCATGTTTTTTAATTAAGCATCAAATAACCAATTGTTACACAGGAATTTGTTACAACTTTATTAAGGAAGGGCAATACAGTAGCCTTATCAGATCTCCTCTAACACAGACACCAGCCATGCCCAGTCTGTGCTAGCCCTCTTTTTCTCATTCACTCTATCTCAGCCTTATTCTCACTGCTGTCCTCATCCCCTGACACATTTTTTTATCAAGGTGTAGTAAGGCTCCACCTGAAGCAGTCTGCCAGACACCCACATTCTAAAACTATTGATCTACAGGAAAAATAAGCATCAAAAGTAACACAGATGGAATCAGAGGCAGGGGCAGATCAGGAGGGCAACCTGATGTGTAGATCAGAAGCAGACTCCCTCAGCTCACAGGTAGTTTGGCAGCTTGGGGTTTTCATGTACTGAGATATCTTTCACCACTCAGAAGTTACTTCAGAGCCTGACTCCTCAGCAAAGCAAAGACCTCAGACCACTTTGTGTCTTTCAAGCGCTTTTTGATTTGCCACTGCTACCAATATATGTCAAAACTTGACTTTAAAAGTTCTCGCAGCAGGCGTGAAAGGAAATGAAAACAACAAACTCAGGCACATGGGCACAGCTTGTCTGCAAAGAGACTTGTATAATTTTAAAAGAAACAGAAGGTTTTCCTGCTCCCTTAATAAACTCAGAGGTA
Organism: Platysteira castanea; assembly: GCA_013397175.1. NCBI lineage: Eukaryota > Metazoa > Chordata > Aves > Passeriformes > Platysteira > Platysteira castanea. The sequence continues at coordinate 542,395 of VYXC01004305.1, read as the reverse complement.
TGATTTTGTCCAAAATATTGCCCTGCAACAGGGGAGAACAACATCTTTGCCTAAAATTATGAACCTCTGACATACCAACAAAGTAGAAGTGCACACTGGGACCTCAGATTTCCAGTGAGATCCACAACAAGATTTTGTCAAAGAAGAGACAAGTAATTTAAATACACATGAAGATACAAAGAGAACTGCAAAGCTGATCTGCCTGCAACCAGAGCAAGATGCGCCTCAGGATTCCTTTTTCACACATTATCATATTTTCTTTTTGTAGCTGGTTTAGAAAGGTCTTTTGGGTGAAGGTTATCTAAATTCTGTTCTTAGAACATCATTTCTAGAATAGGAACCTGTTTTTCTCCAAACTGCTCTGAGATCTGAATGTGTGTTTAACAAAACACAATTCAGAGGAGAGAATTCAATAGCTGCTTGGAATTGAATATAATTCAAGCCTGATGTTTGGAAACTTCTGCCTCGTAATCACAGTGGTGCCTGTGAAAATGCCAGAGCAATTCCTTACGTTTAAGGAAAACAACATGTTTCTTATGAAAACACAGACACCAAGGTTGATCTTATTTCAGCTGCTTTCTAAAACGAAAGATTTTCTTCCAAGAGCTTCAAAGTACTTAATGCAAATTCTGTGCCAGGACAGCACTTAGAGCCCCAAGAAGCCCAGCAGCACCAGGCCTCCAGGAATTTTTGTCAATGCTGAGGTCAGAGGCCAAGTGCTCTAGAGATGAGAAAACAATCATTTGTGCAACCTACGGTCTTGTTGCAATTTACAGTGCTGGGAGAGGGAAGGCTGGGGCTGCTGCTCATTCCAAGCATTGGACTCATACAAAAATAAAAAGCACTAAACATTGATGGAACAGACCAGATGAATGGAGTATAATTTCTCCACTCACTCAGTCATACTTCTGTACATATCCATATGCAAAGTATATAAATCAGTAAACCTGTAATAAGGTGAATTTATAAAATACAGTGACAACCAAAACAATGACTATACTATTTGCTTCACAGCAAATAATCCATACCAGAGGAAGAAAAAAAGAGGATAAAATAAAATAATATTTTTAAAAAGGTAAAGCTAACTAATTTTTGTAGTGGAATAACATTTCTAAAAGTACTGAAAAGCTGAAAGGGCGGGGAGTGGGAGGGAATACAAAATGAACTTAGGAAACTCAGAATTAATATAGGTAAAAAAGAAAAGGAAAATCAAATCATTATTTTAACTCCTTCTTTTCAAATTATTGTGCTGCAAATAATGATTTTCAAACATTTGCAGTTATAGAAACTGAGATTAATCCAGTATTTTTTTTCTGTTCTGTGTAAACTATCAAAGGTTTAAAATCCCTACAAGTATCTAGTTCTCTCCTAAAACCTGCTCACTACTGAACTTTTTGCAAATGTTCCTTTGTCTGCAGATGCATCACGTAAACACATGACATTCATGCAATCAGACAAGCTTTAAAGGGGAAAACAGAGAGAACAAGTGAAATTCAGATTCTCCCTTTTGTGGAGTTTCCAACATTACATCACAGTAGGCAACATTCAGAGAGGACAACAGCAAGTTTCAAATTCTGAAGAACTGACAGTTCATTTTTAGGTAATCCCAAATGCCTTAAATCACAAAGCTACAGAAATATTGCTAGAAAGTAACCTCTGAGTCCAGCCTCTCACTTCAAATGAGACTGTCTTGAAAACTTCCGTGAACGGGTATAACACAACTTCTCTTGAGAAACTGTCCAATTACAGCAGGCAATCGCAAGGATATGAAACCAGAAACTTTCAGTTTCTCATCATCTCACAGAAGTTTCTGTTCAAAGTCCAATGCCCTGATTTGTCAGTAGTTTGGATATTCTGAAGCTGAGCTGAGGTGAAAATCTAATTTTGAAATCCTTAACCAAAACCCCTTTTGTTTGCCCAAATAAAATTGAAGACCGATCAATGAATAAAACCTTCCATAACAGAGTGTTCACAAACTGTCTGCAGATTCAGACTGAGGTGACCCCTCTGACCAACAACAGCAACAGACATTCATGTTTGAGAAGGGTCTATTCCATTTGTAGATATTTTTTAGAGAAAGATGATCAAATTAAATGAACTATATAGTCATTCAAGCTACAAGTGGGTTAGTAATTTGCACAAATCTATGAAAGTTATTTACCCACTTGAAGTCTGTATCATCACCACTCTCTCTATTTAAAATGAACAATGGTATCTATTATCTTCATTAACCAAACTGTTTTGAATTAATATGAATCTCCACAGCCATAAGCTATTCCATCTCTGCCAGACTGGGATCTGCACCAAAATTGCAGTGGCATTATTATGTTATTTCCTGATGAAAGTGATGCAAATGAAAATCTCTGCTAGCTGATACCTCACTCTTATATGCTCATAGTTTTATGTCTTAAAAAAGATATTATAGCCCAGTCTAGGAGTAAGAAGCAATTTATAGTAGAGATATTAGCTAAGATCAAAGACAAAACTAGATGTTAATGAGTACAAAATATATACCCCATACTCAGGGAAAGACAAGGCCTCTAGGAAGGGAAGGACGTAAAATCAGAGTGCACATGTAGCTAATAATTTGGAAGAACTTGTAATTATGAAAGAAGAAAAAAATTAGAGAAACAGGAAGATATTAGAGAGAGACCTGGAGGCCTCTCAGTTGTATATTTTCAAACAGAAAATGCATACTGTAATGAAACATCAACTACACTTGCCAGATTTGTCACTGTTATTCAATCTCTTCACTGATGTAAAAATCAGTAAGACCAGAACAGTAGCTGGGGGAATTTTATACCCTCAATTTTCTCCTTTCTGCTGAATGACTGCATGGCACGCTATTCCCAGCTACTAAATTATTTAGTATATCATCTGCAAACACCTGGAAAAATGTTTCTTGTTTCATTTCAATCACTTTAATTTTATCCCCTAATTTACTAACAGAGGAAGTAATAATAGCTGTCATTCCAAATGACTCCTTCAGATTGTTTGAAATTACTGCAGTAATGTGTTACCTCAAAGCTATTTTTAAATAATTCTTTCTCTCCATCATGTTCACTATGGGATGTAACAAAAAACTGTGAAACTAGAAGTGTGTTTAGAGGTTGCACTTCCTAAATAGTTAATTAAATTTTGTTATGGTTAATGGAGGAAAACTCATAGGAACCATAATGGTCAATATAGCTGTGGTATGTCTTTGTGAACTGGAATATATGCTGCAGGAGAAAATTATAGTAACACTCTTCTATGTAACAGGGAAATTGTCTCTAGGGCACAGCAGTCCTTAATAGAGAAAAAAAGGTGCCAGAGAACTCTCAGTGAAATGTCAGCACATGGCTGAGACCTTTGTGTCCAAATTCATGAGCCTTTTCTCTCCAAGCCTAAAATATTACACCAGACACAGATAAATTAACAAGAGACAGGTTGCCCATGGGATGGGCTAAAGAGACCTGTCCCAGCTTTCAGGCTGTGTGTTCCAGAGGTAAAACACATTTCGGATGGACTACACTGTCCAGAAGTGCGAGTCCTGAGGCAAATGATGGCCATGTGCCTCGATGAACACGGCACTGGGTTTGGGGAGAGGTCTTCCCTCAGTCTGTGAATGTTTTCTGCCTGGGGCTGCATCCCCACAGCTGTGCCAGCCAGTGGGGCAGCATGAGAATCCCTGAATCCAGTTTGGACACACTCAGTTGTGTTTCTGAAAGGCCCAAGGGCCACTTGTGCTAGTGCAGATGATTCTCCTGAAGCAAAACAGGGAGCACTTTGTCTGGCTCCCTTCACCAGCAGCGTGCTGGGACTGGTGAGCCAGCAAGGGCCAGCCACGGGCGAGAGGCAGAGGCGATGGTGTTTCAGCCAAAATCAGTAAGGGATGTGCTCCCACAGCATGCAATGTCTCTGAAACCTGCATCAGCCACATTTGACAACAGCTGCATCTTTTCAAAAGCATCTTTAACCAGCAAGCCTCTGCACAATTGGCTGCTCTAAAGCACCACACAAATTTTGATCACAGGTGAGCTGCTTCTTTGCATGCTGGGAGTGGGGAAATCTCATACTGCTCACTGGAAAATTCAGAGGGTGGACACCTGCAAAGGATGACAGCAACCAGGAAGGTTGTATGTTGGTGAGCAACAAACTGCATGTCTGTACACCCCTCTATGTCACTGTCATCTGCCAAAACACAGCATCTCACCCCTGGCCATCTGTACATTACAGAGAGGAGAGGGTACACAGCCAAGAGCTCATCCACGCTAGCAGGGACAGAAACACTTGTTGACAGCATGCCTTGTCCCCTTCCTCAGCCACACTGGCAGCATGAAGCAGTGGCACAGTAGTTTCTTATTTGACAGCTTTCAGCTCCTTTCTGAGACTGCTAAAGGAACATCTCTGTGACAAGCATTGAGTTTCAGCCCAGAAAGGAAGTTAAAAAGACATCTCTGTCAAAACAGTGGCCTGGTTTGTCAAACCCGCCAGCCTGATGCAACACTCCAAAATCTATATAATCTGACCCACATATGGTAACAACCTAAATTCAGAGTTATCCACCACTGATAAAACATAGCAAACTTAGTGAGAAATAGGGAGGTGAGGGGATGATGACTGAATACTTGGAAACTTGGATATCTACTTAAAAGCAAGTATTTTTGAAAATGTTGTTATGTTGATGTAGTAACAAAGAGTGCTCTGAATTCTTCCGACTCCCAACAAACAGCTTGCAGCCACACCACTGATTTTGAAGCCTGTCTGTTCTCACCCTGCTGCAGTAACACAGATCTTGGGCAGAAGAACACGGCATTGCTCATCCAAGCTTACAATGGAAGTTTGTACTGGGGTAGAGAAATGCAGAAATCTCTCATCATTACACAGTTTACAGCAGTTTTTAGACCAAATCAGTAACTCATCATCATCAACTCTCTTGCTTTTCCCTTACTTCTGTGCTGTGCACTGCCAATGGTTTACCTTGAGACAGCTGTGCCACAGGTCTGATCCCATGGTGTATAAATTCCATTTAATAAAAGAGCAGAAAACTACCTTGGCAAAAAGCAAAGCTTTTAGCTGGGTTAGAGAGGCAAATTGCCTCTCCATGCTAACAGGTGAGTGCCAGAGCCAAGGAAGGAGGGAGAGGAATCTCACTCTTTCCTTTCAGTGGGCAGTGACCAGCTCAGCTGCCTCCTGGGTCTGCATCCCGAGCCTCACTGCAGGCACTGCAGGGGCAAACCCCATCTTTCCTCTGAAGATATCTGTGCTGACAGGGAAGACATAAGAGGGATTAGGAAAAACAATATTTGTAGGGAAGTAATGTGCCTGTTATCACACAATCATTTGATGACAGAGCTGTTTACCAAGACCCCTCGCACAGCAGTGTTTGAACAAAGCTATTATCCTTAACATCAAATGTATTTTAAATTTTTTGAGAATTTTTTTTCTGTAGGCAGTCATCTTTTCTCTTTAAAATAGTTTCTTCTTGATCAGCTGGAGTGTGGTCAAAACATGTTGACTACATCACAAATCACACACAAAACCCTGCCAGAGGCTAGATGTGAGAAAACACATGCAATGAAAACTCCAAATGAAACACTGAAAAATAAGAGAAAGAAAAGAAAAAGCCATTTCCGTGGAGAAAGAAAAAGCTATTTCTTTTAGTGTGAAAATCCTGCTACCGTATTTTTAAATTCACAGTGGAAATAGTTTCCAGCAATCAAAGTTAGGGAGATTGGATCTGTGTGGAAGGGAAGTAAATCAGCCCCACAGAAATGTATGGGATATTCTTCAAAATGCAGGAAATTTGAAAGGTGTGCCAGAAACCCCCACATAAGCTGATCTCAATGAACATTTGCAACTATTTCTCATGTGAAAAAGCTCCAGAGAACACACTGCAGATGTTTTCCAATAGCTAAACTTTTAAAAATATTTAATAATAATTTTCTAACCATAAGGAAATAAATTAAGCATATTCCTGGCCCACCTAAAGAGAAAAATGTTATAAGGCTCAAACTTTATAAATCTGCAGCACTGGTGAAAAGAATTATTTTGCCCTTGGGCTACTAATGAGTGGCTGGGTTTACCAGCATTTGAAGAGTAATAGACATTTATATGGCTAATGAGAGCATTCATGGTTACGTAAGAAGGGATAAATAAAATTAAGGCTATAAGCCTTCATCCTTCAGGGCTAAGAAAAAAAAATTCTTTGGTGGTAAACTATTCCATGAAGACCTGAGGTAAAATCTTGGCCTTGTTAAAGTTAGAATTCTTCCAAAATAGCTGTGGTTTTACCTCAACCTTGCTTAATTATGCAGCTTTCCCTGACTTCATTAGACTATTCATCATCTGCAGAGCTGCTTATTCTTTCTCACAGCACCTGAAAACAACCAGCATAGCTACAGATAAGCAGCTGGTATGATTTCATGTATAAACTGTAATGACAATTTCTGTATTCCTTTCATGTCTATTTTAGAGAGCTGAAATTAAATATTAGATCTGATTAGGAACAGACAGGCTGCTATTTTGACTGGCCCTAGGACTATTAAAGTCCTTGCTATGAGGCAAGAGCACAGTACAGCACATGCTCATCTCACTGCATCATCCTGCTCCCAGGGAGCAGCACGAGGTGTTGAGTTATTCATGGAGAAACTCTGCTCCAGTGCCAGCCTGAATTCCTTCACATCACCATCAGAGCAGGATCCCTGACATGTGTCATTAGTCCTGGCTGGCATCTTACAAGCCGGTTCTTACTCGCAGAACCCTACAAGTAGGTTCTCCCAACTCCCACTCTTTGCCATCTGTCAGCGGTTCCCCAGGGCACAGACAAGCACCAAAGCTCACTGCCTCCTCCTCTGCTTCCTCTGGTTTTCTACCTTCTTGGCCCTCTCACAGATGCACACGTCCCTGCTGTTTCTTCCCCAGCAGTTCTGCCTCCAGCCCGTTGTTTATTTGCTCTGCTGATGTGGCAAGCACGCAGTAAAACAACGCGGGGCTTCCAAAGGGTGGATCTCCCATAAAAGCCGCTGTTTGAGCCGGCAGTTCTGCAGGATAGACCCAGGCAGGTCTTTGGTAAATGCAATGCAGAGCCAGATGCTGAAGCTTTCCTGCTTGTCTTGGTATCATATCCAGCAGCCCACATAACTCATCGTGATTATTCACCGCATTGTGACAGGATTTGGGATTCCTCTTTTGATGTTTGCCAGTATGAGCCAGAGCTACATTATTCCATTAATGCCATAATGAAGCATGATTCTAAAGGGCATTTAAATGCTGGAAAGTAACACTCTCCCAGTGCTGCTGGTGACAGCATCCCCTCCATGTAGCCATCCACCTTTTGATGCCTCATGTGTGGGGTGTTCTCCCTAGTAAAGTACTAAGATGATTGTATATTAGAGAACTAAAGTGATGTATTGAATTAAAGCCATTTCTTTCTCCCCTCATGTGCTTACACCTCTCAGTTCTTTCTATGGGGGTGGAAAGAGAGGGAAATCCAGTTGATAGATAAGACATTTACCGCAGAGCAAGGGGTGAGACAGAAAAAAAATTATGCACCTGCTTCTTGACTTCTACATAAGAAAAGTTAAGAAACTTGTGAACATAGTGGAATACTTATAAATCCTGCATAACAGGAGTCCTGAGACTGGTCAGTCTTTTATTGACTAACTTCTTCCAAGAATCTTGCTGCAGAAAGTGTTTAAGGGTAATTCTCAAAAGCTGTTAAAGAAATAGGTGCTCATTACACTTGATTTTCAAAGGAATTTCAGTGTAAAATCCCCTCCAGCTTTTGAAAATCTGGGCTCAGCCTTAGAGAGCCTTATTTTCTGTTTTCTGAAACTGAGCTTCTTACCCAGCTCCCTAAAGACTTTCTGTATCTGTGGATGAGGGTTGTACAGTGCTGCTTTTAATATCCAAGCCTGACCAATAATACAGGGAAAACCCTACGACAAACAAGTTACATCAACTCAATTTTTGCAGAAAGCTGAAGCAAAACCTTCATTTCCTTTCTGGATGTTCAGCTTGAGACCCAGACCTTTTAACAAACGAGGTACCCTTTGCATCTCCTCATGCTTTTGTCCCAGGTACATTGAAGCTATCCTGTGAATATATTGCTGAATATTCCTCAGACATACACAGAGATTCATGTATCCATTGACTGTGGCTGGCTTTAGAGGTGATATCAGAGAGCTGATAGCTCCTCCCTTTGGACTGGGTAAGGTCAAGGTGAGGCAACCTTCCAGCCACCTGAAGGGATATCACCACAGCTGGCCAAGACTGAGCCAACAGCAGAACCACACCAGCTTTATGGACAAAATATAATTCCTTGAGTGGGGAACATAGCTGCTCTAGCTCACAAATTAGTTCACACTCCTCTCATTTCCAGCAGTGTGAAGAAGTGTCTGTTCCTTCAACTATATTGTACAGGTGTTAGGAAAAAAAAAACCAACAAAAAATCCCCAATGAATCAGCAAAAGAAACTTTCCCAAAGTGAGGCAGCATTGGCACTCTAGGGAGCAAACCTTACAGCTTGTGAAATTCCTCTAGGCGGGGAAGTTAAAAGACCTTTATCACTATTCCCCATGCCTTAGGATGCATAGGAGGTGACACAGTTAAACCAGCATTCAGTTTTGAATCTCCAGTTGTTCAGACTCAGGTTAGATCTTTGCCCATTTATGTCAGGACAAAGGGCTCTCAGTCAAAGATTATCTGCACTGTCACACAGGTTTAAAGAAATGTATATCAAACATTAAAATGCAATCTTGCTATAACAGCTGGGTATTGACCTCCCAGGAGGGTGTGGTGAATCACAGCCCTACTCTTTCTCCATGGATGGATCTAGTTTATCTGCAAGTCTCTCAGTTGTTTAGAAGGACCGCCCTTGGATGGAATTACAAAGACTTCTTTTTCACCTCAGGCAGAGAAATATTTCAGTTCTTCAACTTGTTCTGTACACAGTGCACCAATTTCTAAAGGTATGGCAGTGACCTAGCACTACCCTATGCCTTCTCTTCAAATTAGTTTTGACAAAAGAAAAGAAAATACTAACAACTGCACATATAATTCTACTGTCTTGTTGTCAGAACGTGTAGTGTCTTCTTCGATAAGTCTGAAGCTCCTGTACTTTTATCTCTACTCACTTCATCTTTCTGTGTCATCTGGGGCAAGGAAAGAAGCCAGTCATCAATGAAAGAAACTGATGTTCCCCCACCTTCCACCTTTTTTTTAATCAGTAGCAGTATGATTGATTCCTGCAGGTGGGTAGAACACTATGTGTGACTTGGAACAATCCCCATAACTTCAGCTGTTCAAATGTTAACTGCACCGAGAGTCAAATACGAAGCTGATCCATCTCTTGCTTTCCCTCTGATTGCTTCAGGGTGCTTCTGTCCTTTCTTCTTTTCCCCATCTTATCAATTATCCCATGAAAAACACTTTTCAGGGACACTTGCAACTGATATGAAGGAATTCCACATTGTCTCACCTTGCTGTGCCATCGTAGAGCACCAGCCCCATCTGGGGACAGCAGTGCAATGTGCTGTGTCCCCCAAACACAACCTCACTGATGATTTGTCTCTGAGCAAGCCAGCCCCACACAAGCAGGATGGCACCTGCACAGGCCACTTTCCTGACAAAACTCTTCAGGAGGTGCTCCTTGCTGGATGTATTTTGCTGTTGCTCTGTGCCGGGCAAAACAGAAAAGTTATCACAGGTAAGCAAGGATCACAAAGCTGAAAAAAACAGTGAAAACCCCTCTTTGCCTACTGCTGTGTTTGTTTTACAGATGAACAGTCCAAAATAAAATTAAACTAAAATCCCTGCTATCAAAGCGATCTCTTTTTTCATAATCTCTATGTACCTTTTTCAGAAAAAAATTGTAAGATTAGTTCTGTGTGCTCCAGTGTGCTCTTAAATGAAGAAAAGTAGGGATGGAAAATCACAAAGATTTTATCTAAAATCTATTTATCCAATAGCTTCTCATCAGTGTTTTGTTAAATGCATATTGGGATACAGAAAAAGTGTGGGAAATACTTGGTTACCTAGAAAGATACCATCATATAGAGACATATGAAGATACATGAGTCCAGCAAAATTCCTCTGGCGATAAATAACACATCAAAAGCATCCAATAACACCCAGCACAAGAGAAAGTAAGGCTGAATTGTTTTCCCTCACCAAAGACTTCTTGTGTGTGAATAAAAGAATCCAACTGCTGGTCAAAGACAATAGGCCATTTTGCCAGTGGAAAATTTGTTTAGGATTGCTAGAGACTTTTCAGCTAAGCACTAGGTCAGATGAACCAGTTCAACAATTAATTATTTTTTACCCAATTAAAATCTTGAGAAAATTCATTAAGTGATCTGTTATACAACTTGCAGATCGTTCAGACTGTTCAAATATGCTTTATTAGCGTGCCACGAATAAGTATTTTTAATTTTTAAAAAAATCTAAAGAAATAGATCTAGATAAACCTAAAGATTGAGTCTTATGAAAGTCATATAGTCTAACTTTTCTTGAAACTATAGGGCACAATGTCCTTGGTTATATTTGCTTTCAAATTTTGCTTTCCAAAGAGCATTTTAAGACACCTGGATGTACATATAAGAAGATAAAACCAAAAATGTATATCTGAACAAATTACCTTTGGAACCGTGCCAACTTATTAATTATAAATTCCTCTTTTTTTGTTTTCTTCAGCTTGGCAATACTGTAATCTAAATTTATTTATTTATATCATATTCTCAAGGAATTTTATTTAGAAGCCGAACATAACTGGTAATTGCAAACATGGCTTCTTTTGGGTCTAGCACAAGATTTCCAGCTAACGAGGGACCCTTCCATTTCTCCTGAAATGGAACATACTTCCTTGTTGTTTGTAAAGTGATTTTCTGCAGACAGCCACATCCTAAGGCAGCAAAGCACACGTTTGAACTTGCAGCTTCTAACCTGAATGGGACATGACATGTGCTTATACCTAGTGCAGAACTGGATGTCTTCAGTGATAATAAACTTTACATTAAGCACACTGACAGAAGCACCTTCTCGAAGTGAAGTCAGTCTGTATTTACAGTTTCCTAAACATCTGAACTCCTGCCACTATTATCCCCAAGGACGCTTATAATATGAAATGGAGATCTTCATCAGCATGTACACCACGTGCACCTTCTCCTCAACAGTTGCTTACAAATTAGATGTAGCAGGGACTGTCTCTGACCTTCAGTTAATTATTTGATGCCACTACTGAATTTCAAGAACTCCCGGGGTTATCTCCTAGAAGACACTTGTTGAATACCTGAGGAGCAGCAAATGACACAAGGTCATCCATATAATAGGATAGTATCAGCATCCTGTGCTGAGGACTGCAAAGCAATCCTGCACTCAGCACCACCAGTCAGAAGGAAGAACAAGCGATTCACAGGGAAGGGGGAAAATTTTGCATTTTTCAGAAAGTTCTATGACACAAATTTTAACAGATCATTAATGATTTTTTTCACAGAAATCCTGATTTAAATCCTGACTTAAATCCTGTTGACTTTTTCTCTGGATCAACATAGCAGAGACAGCTCAGTGAGGTGAGAACTTTTCTGACCACAGAAACTGTAGAAATAATTTTATTTATGGGCACATGTCACCTGGGTTCCTGCTTCTGAATGTGGTTTGCCTTGTTGGATCCATCCTTATGCAAACTGACAAACAGAGTAGCATTCATATGAGCAGCAATTTCCTTGAGTCCTCTTTGATGGGCAACTACCTTAGAGTACACACAGGTGTTACAGCCTTGTTATAAGCCTTGAGGGAACTCAGATAATGAAAACTGTTATGGTAATATTAGCCATAGCAATAAAAGTACATTATTTTACTCCACCGACTTTTATTTGACCACCCATATATTTCTAATTTGCCTTTTAAAAACTGTCTTAAATTTATTTGCTTTTATTCATTCCCTGTAATACAGCAATATGAAAAAAACCCCCAAACCAACAAAACCCAGTTATACAATGTCACAGTCAGCTGAAGAAATTCCCAAAGAATTACCAGTGATCCAGGAAGTGCAATTGGAGGGAGTGAAGCCCTGTGCTTGGCAAACAAACTCAAGTCTCTAAAGACACCCCTACTTCACTGAGGTACCTACGTATTCCCTCCAAGATGTGTGATGGATTTGTGGGGAAGTGAGACTGGCCAGGGAGATTGGAAAGAGAAGTTCAGAAAGAAACACAGTCCTGACATGTACAAATATGCTGCACAAAAGAACAACACAGAACAACCGTATAGCTCTCTCATCTAACTATCAAAAAAAAAAAAAAAAGGTGTAATTTACAGTACTAAGTATAATCCCTGAGGTCAAATTATTCTTTGCAACATGTGGGACTTCAGGTGATGTCTCTTAGAGGATGTTAAGTTCACATCAGTATTTTTGACAGAGGAGAGGTGTGCAAACAGATCCATTTCCCATCACCTTAAGCACTTCCTCCTGCTATTTGCTACCTGACCTACAGTCTATCAGCAGTTTGTCATCCTGAAAAGCTTCATCCCCACCAACACTCCAACTCTAAGTGAGAGGAGACCTGGGCCTTAAGGTTTGAAACAAATAATTAGAATAACCCTTTTGGCAGTGACTAGAGAATCATATCAGAGGGGAAAAGTAAAACAAGTTTTCAGGACAACTTCTCCCATTCTCTGCTGAGCAAAGCTTCCTCAACGGCAGGCGACAGGTTCTTACAGTAGCTTCAAAGCAGCTTAATTTTGACTTACATCTTGCTTTGTCTTGTGCCTGAACTTATTCAACGTCAGCATCAAGAGATAGAAAAATGGTACCAAAGTTTACAGTGTTCAGACCCCTATCAGAAACCAGAAGCTGCATTCAGCTTTTAAGAGTAACACTGAAGAAACCTCTGTTTTCATGGTTGCAGTCCAGCTGGAAGACCAGGCAACACCTCCAGACTCCACAGGCTGTCGACCAGGACACAGACACTGCCTTGGTGACCAAATCCAACCCTGAAATCCTCTCACTGCTCTGCTGTGCTCCAAAAGGCACATACAAACCAATCTTTTACACATGCATCCTTACCTGTGAGACTCCATACAGAACAGGAAGTATATTCAATCACACACATTAAGCACAAAACGACAGAAGATTAATGAATAGAAAAGAAAGAAATGACAGGAAGGCATTTGGGGTTGGGATGGGGGGAAGCACTGACACTGAGACTGTCAAAACTGAATAATAGATTTGATTGCTTAACATCTCGAATAAATCCTTGTGGTAGCTTCAAAAACCTCAAATAACTTTCAAGCTCTGACACAAAGTGCAGTGAAATCAATAGGAAGACATTTAGTGCTTAAGAAAGTTAACAGATCAGAGCACACAGAAGATAAAATAATTTGATTTTGCCTGAGGCTGTGCAAAATTTTTACTTCATTTTTGCTCCCTAGTGCTAATATATGCTTTGGTACACAAGGCACTAATGCACTTAGTTTTACAGATTATTACTGAAATTTTCTACAGCTATGCCTGCAGTTCCAGACATAATTATTTATAAGATGTCTTAATTATTTTAATTATTTTTTCTCCTCAGCAGATATAGTTACTTTCCATTTTTGGTGTTTTTTTCTGGATTGATCAACTACAAGGACTATAAAAACAGATTTATGCATTAAAGAAGATATAACTACTTCAAGCAAATAGGAAGAATAAGCCTCTTACAACACTTCCTAACTAACAACAAGATTTCTTCTATTAGCTGACATTTCACCACTGGAAACAACAGAGAAGAAAAGAGATTTAGTAGAAATCTATATGGCTGAAGTCTGTTTTCATGGTGCACATTCAGCAGCTTAAATACAGAAGCTCTATAGGTATTTTCGTTTGTCACTGAATCCTTGTTATATAGAGCTGTCCTTCTGGCAGTCCATTAGCTCGGGGTCAGCAAACACACAAAATCTGCCTCCCTGCATTGGATGTCAATGTCTTTGTATGGTCTGCAAAGTCTCAGATCTTAGTGTCATGTTGTAGTGTTTCAGCCACAATTGTTTCATTAGTTGAAAATCTTTTAGTTTGTAGGTAACAAACCCCATATTTTGTGCATCTCCTTCAGAGACTCTCTCACTTTCTCCAGATTCCTGGGTGTAAAGGGAAGCCACACTGGATGACTCTGGAGTCTGGCACAGCATCTGCTCCATTCTCACTCCACATGCAAAATTATTTGCTTTACTCTTAAAATCTTTTTGTACAAAATAGAGCAATTTTGGGGTTTTAGGAAAATCTTTTCAAGTTTTTATCTCCTCTGCATTTAATTTCAGGTTGGAAACAAATATCTTGGTTTCTTGAGGCCTCTCTGCACCATTCTTCCTTAATTTTTAATTAGTCATCCTCTGTTAGCTTCTTGCAAGGCATCTGCTCCCACATCACTACTTGAAATACCATCCTACCTAGAAATCTTTTTACTAATGTGGGAATTGTGCAAATGCAAATAAACAGACATTTAGATCAGGAAGGTCAAAGAGAACCTCCCATAGGCTACCAACAATATTCGATGAGAAGGCCTTTAGAGGAAAAGTACAAAATTACAAGGGTTCACAGTGCAAGGCTCAAAAGGTTGTCGCAGGTAAAGGAAAGGTGTTAGCAATATAATGATGTGATTTTCATTCCACAGCAGTAGAGCTCTTGAGGATCTATTAAGGAGAGGTGTGCAGAGAGCACAAAATAATAGACACTTGATGAAAAGTGCTCTCTCCAGTCTGCTGGCACCTTCAGATCTTACCACGGTTTAGTAAACAAAGGGAGAAACAGAACTCGGAACTGTTCAGGCTGCATGGATTCAACTCTTCCTTTTACAGCCCTTGAGAGGGACACCAAATAGATGAGAACAGCTCAGCTTGATAACCTGTTTTGAATGCTTAAGTCTTGTGTATCTGCAAACAATTTCTTTGCTGACTTTCCTTATCTGCCTCAGGAAAATCACTCCGTTCCAGATAAACAAAAAACCAGGCATCTTATCCACGTAGGCTGGAATAAGATAGGAAAAGAAAAATGTGAAGGCAAATCCAGTGACTGTCTTTTTTAAACAGTTTGGCTAAATTGAGCTTTGGAAGGAGAAATACTCGTGAACGTATATATTGTGCAGCCAAATGGCACAGAAAATCCCTCAGTAAGATAAGCAGACACAGGAAATAAAATTAAATTTTTTAAAAGGGCTCATGTGGTTATACTTTCCAGCATGATCTAACAGGAGACCTTCAAATAGATTTTCAGGGTGCTAGTGGGTCTAAAGGTGGGATTTTCTTGAAGTTGCCTTAGAAAGTCCCAGCAAGAGCCACTCTGAACCTTCAGATGTCAAACACTTGTCTGGCCCGCAGACCTTGACAGGAATAGTATCTGGAGGTGTGTTTATTAATACTAATTCCTTTTCCCGCTGGGACTAGGATTTCAGATAAATAAGATCTTCAGCTAATTTTTAGCTAAACCCAAGTTTATCCAACGCAATCCTTTAAAATACAAAAAACAACCCTAAAACAAACAAAGTGAGGTTCTAAGTGATATCAGTTTTTAAATGATTTTTACAGTATTTTGTTGATAATAGATAGAAAAATGGCCCAATGTTTAAATATTTGACTGACATTTGGGAGGTCAGAATTCAAGCTTTGAGGATATTTTTTAGTTTAAATAAAGAGATGTTTTTAAGCTTCAGTTCTTCTGATTGTCAATATGAATTCAAGTCAAACAGGCTTTTTCTTTTTTCTTTCACAATAGCTAAAAGTTAGAAGTAATATTTTATGTCAGGTCATTTTGCTTATTTCAGATTTTTGTTCATAAAGGATGCAGTTACAAAGCAGTGAGGAAGACAATATAATTTTTTGAAACCGACTCCCAAAATTTCAATTTCAAAATATCACAAATCAAAATGTATCAGCACTAGCAAAAGAAGAAGAAATTCTTAAACATGAGAGGACATGTTTTAATATTTAAAGAATCATCACTATTTATTTATATATTGTCTTAAGTTCTTGCAAGATGAGTCAGCTTCCCAAGTACTTTTAGTTCTTATGCTGCTGTTTTTCCTGTCCCCCTCCCCGCTTTTCTCCTTTGTGACAAAGTTACTGCTCTTTGGACAAATGTCATCCAGCTCTAGCTGTGAGAAGCTGAATCATTTTTCCATAAATTCCATTTTAAAAAAATCAAAATAACCCAAATAATAACATTTCTTTGCAAATACAACTGAATTTTTCCTGTATTTTTGTGTGGGTTGCAAGTCCTGCTACTCTTCACCAGCTTTGGGGTCTAAATGTCATGCCAAGTGGCTAAAATGTACTGTATGCTTATTCTCCTTCTACGTATTTATATTGTGTTGTTGGGGGGTTTCTGAGCCTGAAATGAGGCATAAATACATTTATCTTTAGAAATATCTTAGAGGGTGGCATAAGAGAACAAGTGTGCCAAGCTCTGGATGAAAGTTACTGATTAATCCATCATGCAAGTATTGAAAATAAAACACGAAACAGGAGTAACTTAACAAGACACAGTCAGAAGTGTAAACTCATGCACTAAAACAAAGATCATTTCTGTACCTGTTTTTACAGGTGACTGTTTCAACTGCCCCCTCCACTCTGATTCTAAGGCAACTGGGGAAAACAGGAGCTCTGGGTGGACCTTCATACCCCTCCTCAGCTGTCTTCCTTCCAGAAAAAAGGAGATAAAAGGGGGCAGGAGTGAAAAAATTGCCACTAGGAGTGGGTCACGGGACAGACACCCATCAGTCATTAGAACCTCCGCTTCTCTCAGAAGAGCACTGAATCTGTCAGCCTCCCTCTGCACTGGAGCCAGAGGCATGGCTCTGCTGCACACAGGGATAGGATTTCTGTAGGATTCCCACAGGAGCAGCCAGAGACGTGAAAGAGCAGCTTTGTTTCGCTCCCACCACTTTCTTCCTGACATAATTGCTCTTTTTCACAATATAAGAACAAGCAGGAGTCTAAAACCTGCCAGGCACACCTTTTGAAATTACCTACTGCACACAGAGCCTTGTCAGAAATGGTGGCCAAGGGCGTGAATAACCCCTTAGCCTTTTCTTCTGACAACAAACAAAATATTTATGTCATGACTGACTGGATTAGGGACCTTTTTCTTTATGAGCACTCAAATCTTGAGTTCACCTACATCACTTCTTAACGTCAGTCATTTGGGACAGTGGGTAATTGATGAGGAAAGGGCCAGGACTACAAGTAATGAGATAATTTGGACCTTCTCAGTCTTCTAAGCTGGAACTTAAACAGTGAGACCTCTAGAAGTTATACTGGAATTTTGTGATCCGGACTGCTTATTGGTGGGTTTCACCACTTCCTATATTCAAGAAATGCTGAGATTATCTCAGATTATCAAAGCTGAGAAGTGTCAGTAGAAAACCTTGATTAACTAAAAAACCTCACAAATTTTTAACACTACACAGATTCATGCCTTCTGTCACATGGTTAGCCACTGACAATTTTAGCCCTAGACACACTGGAGATCCTTGTCTCTCTCACAGAAGATGGGGAGAGGACAGAACAGATTTCCAGAAACAGATTCTGCCCTCTACTTCTTTGACGTACTTCTTGTTTCACCTGTCTCCCTCAAAAATCTTCTAGTTCTGTTTCTGACATAGGAAAGATCAAGAAATATAAATTAAAGTTTTTGCAGAAGGAACTTCTAAACAAGAATTCTACATCCACAGTTGGACTGGATGATCGTAAAGGTTTCTCCCAACCTTGATGGTTCTATGATTCTATGATCCAGAAGATGTCACAGCCTCTTGAAGGTGAAGGGTTTCTGTCAATCAGCTAATTCAAATATATCTGGCAATGCATACTATCAGGTAGCAGAATCACAGACTAAACCCAAACAACTCTGATTTCTCACTGCTCAAGCCCTAAAAGCACATTTTTGAAAACCAATCTGTCTTGTCCTGGAACTCATAATTGTACATACCTGCTGTGAAAGCTGAATAAGCAGAGCTTTTAGGAAACAGAATCCAGGAGCACAGCTCTCCACTGATGGAAAATTGAAATGATGAAGCATTACCCCTGCAGAAATAAATATCACAGCCAGGAAACCTGGATGAAGGCTGAAACAAAACCTGACAGAGAGGTTATATCAGAAATTACAGAAAGGACAGGAGTCAGTAATGACATGAGGAGTCTAGAGGGCTGAGGGGATTTTTATCTGAACCTCGCTTGTTTTCTATAATGCTGTTTTCCTTTAATGTACAGCAGAGCTTTCACACTGACAATTACTAATATCTCTGGATGAACCTTGGTGTCTAGCACTCCTCAAGGATTCTGTGGCCTTTCTATTAGCATACCACACTGAGAGAGACATACAGTATTCATTATACTATCCACTGAGCTGTAAGAAACTCTTATTAGTGTAGAGCCAAAAGTTGAGTTCCCTGTGTCAGGGACTTGATTAAAATAATAAGCAGAGACAATCTCTAAACATAGTTAATCATAAAGCACACCCTTTTCTGCTTCAACAAATGTGTGTTTTATGGAAAGTGTGGATGCCTCACAAGTAGTCATGTCTTTCTTTCAGTGTAAGTGAAAAATAGAAACACAGAAGTATCAGAAAACATGAGATTTTTATCTCAGTTTTGAAGAAACAAAGAACATTAAAGCTATGAAATGAAACTTTACGCAGCCACTATGGCCAAACCACACCCAGTTACCTTTTGTTCAGGTGAACCATTTCCCTCAAAAAATCCATTAGAAGAGTTCATAAGCTTGAATGCACGTGGTTTCAAAATGTCATATCTTTTTTCTTCTCTTAATCCTTTCAGGAGAACAAGAAACAGCAAGTTCCAAAGAAAAGCAAACTGCACATCCCTGGGAAGGATTAAACCAGCCCCTGCTTGATGAAGAGCAGAGAATATTGGCTCTGACCCAGCAGAGAAACACCTCTTTCTCCTTCTCCAGGTAAAGGTGAAGGACTGTGTGTGCACACGTACACACATTTAGGACCACATTAGGAGCTGGATGTGAAAGTCATATTAACACTAATGTTATCCTATGCTAGAGAGGAAATGGGCCTAACTTTCAACTCCTTAATACTGTTTTGTCTTTCTCCTCAGATTAAGGAAAACAAATTTCCATCGATACATAAAAGGAGTACATCATCTGTCTACATTCAATCTGTTAGAAGTGTTTTCTTCAGCAACAGAATATTTGCATAACACTGTTCTCCTTGTCAGGTTCGCAACAGCAGTGGGACTTATTAGACTGGCTTTGTGTTGAATATTCAACAGTAAATCACCAGTCAGATAAGCAGTCTCATAGGAGTCAAAATGTGCATGAGCTAAGATAGATGATTTAAAATACATCCCTACCCAGATTTTGAAAACAAAATGCACTTTGTCTACAAGAGTAAAGGCTGATGTGCAGGACAATTGTCGACAAACCTGCTCTAGTGTGTTATTTGTGTACATTGAATTTTTCTGGTCTGAAATAGAGGTTGTTGCAAAAGTGTGTGCACTTCTTGACAGTGTTATATAAATCCTTCCCTTCTTGACCAAGCCAGTTTGAATACCTCCCTCTCTCACCTGTGATTGCTGAAACCTTTCCCCTTCTACAGAGAAGCAAGATACTTCACATTAACATTAAAGGAAAATCTTTACAGAGACAAAAATGAGAGAAAAGGGCTCTGGGTACTTTTGCTATTTCTGTGCTTTGCCAGACACAGCTGGAAGGAACAATTTGGCTGAATGCAGATAGGGCAGGATAGAGAAAATGCAACACAACACTAACTCTCTACAAATAAAAGGATCATAACTATGATTTAGAGGAGGATGGGGTTTATACATTGGGAGCAAAAGGAGCCTCTGGCATGGTGAAAGCCCTGGACTCCAAGGAGAGAGCTTGCCAGAACATGGAAAACACCTATCAAACTTCAACATATTCCAGTGTATCTATCAGGTGTATTCCCTCTGTTACTGGCAAGGCCTGCAGCAATATCCTCAAGAAAGGAGACACCTGGTAAGAAAAATGAGCTGAGTGAGAAGCAAGAGACTTCCCCAAAAAGACTGGACAGAACTCAGAAGCCAAGGATTGAGAGTGAACCTGAGGAGAATTGTGGAAACAACAACGTCCTGCTGAGAGCTGAGCTCTGGGCAGCACGAGGAGGAATGAGGAGCAAGGAAAGGATGAAAGATTTACACTGTTCTCTGGAGAAGGAAATAATTCCAACTATCTGGGGATCTGAGTAAATAGTTTCATAACTTCAAAGCCCTTTCCAAAGCATAGCCTCTGCCGGCAAGGTGAGGCAATGGGACCTGCTCCTCCTTCCACAGCTGTTGATACCCACCCTGACCCAAGGGCTGTCTCTTCACAGCTCTTTCTGGAAGCCACTGCACTGGAATGGGATCAAACACACATCTGTGCTCAAATCACACATTTTATCAGTCACAAAATCTATCCAGATGGCAGACAGTCATCTACTACCAGTAATCCTTTTCTCCTCCTACTTTTCTACCACAGCAAATTGATGTCAAGTCATCCCAGCAGTCTTTTAAAAGAGAACAAGGATATACAGATGTTGTTTGTTGTTGTTGTTTTTAATAACAGACAACCCAGGGGAAAATATTAAAAATTAAAGCCCATAGTGCTGCTACAGAACAGAGTCATTTGGTTTAAAATCACATTATTTGCAAGTAGTTTCATTTCTGACAAATGGCAAATGCAGCAACTATAGCTGCTTGCCAGGCCAGCTCACTCTCTCTTACCTGCAGGGAGCTGAAGTGTTGGCAAACTTTGTTCTTGCCTTCTCACAACTCCTTCCAGCCTCACACTGGAACATAGTTTGTAAATATCACTCCCTCTTTCTCTCCCTTGTCATAGAAACTTTGCCTGTTCCTGGAGAATAATTTTTCTAGGTATTTCTCTGACAAGTTTAGCTCCTGTAACCCTCTCACCTCTTGTCTTTTAAATAAAATTTTAACAATCAAGAAAGAAAAAGAGAGTGCCCTGGGAACACCAGCTTTGGCAAGCTAAATTAATATTGGAGCTGGTAAAGCAGATCCTTGCCGAAGTTCAAGATTCAAAAATTCATATCAACAAGACACAAAGAAGCCATGCTGGATAATTTTCACAGTTGGAATCTTCATGGTAACCAGTTTTCTGATCTTGGTCTCTGGCACAGCAGCTACAGCAGTAGCTGTGAGCTTTTAGATGTTCAACACATCTTGAAACTATGTTGAACTCCAGGACTCAAGGTCATTGGCTTAAGTAGATGAAAAAGATGCACTTTCACACTTTTCTCCTTCCCTGTGAAGTCAGAATATAAAATTCCTTTCCTCCTTGCTAATTTATGAGGTTCACATAATACTTCATGTACAAGGACCCACAACATCAACACATTTTTAAGTGTGTAAATGCCTGTGCTAAATCAGGTCTTCCAGGAATTTCTGATGTTGAAAGACCAGCTAGGAATATGATTATCTGTCTCTTGTTTCTCCATGAATCCCTAAGCCACCAACAGGAAAAAGACTGCAGCTAGTAAAGAGGACTCTGCAGAGCTACCATGGTGTGTGGCACACACCTTCATAGAAGCACCAAAAGGGCAGAGGAGGAAGATCTCTGAACAATTCAAAGGTCTAAATTTAAGAGTTCCACCCACTAACCCTCAGAGTTTTATTCACTGGTTGGGATCCTCTCATAAGTAAATAGCAAACCAAGCTAGATGGCCTTGTACCTACCAGCTTGACCTGAGACTGGATTCTCTATAATAGGCATTTTATGCTCCTGAGTACAGCAGAATACAATACAATACAGAATACAAGCAGAATACAAGCAATAAACACACAGGCTTTCTATAACAGCCACAAAACCAATAAAAAAATATGACTATGTGGTCAGCCAACTCAATTCTCAGCAGTAATAAGCATGATTTAAATAAATACAGAAGGGGAATCAGAAAAAACATACAGCAGCAGATACTTTTTCCCCCTTTAAGTTTTGTAAAACTAAAGATCATTGCACTTCTTCCAGAGTTTATTGAAAATAATAAATCCTGTCTCTTTTGTGGTTGACATAATGAACCTGATGCGCCCACACTGAAAACTTTTTCTTTGTATAATAGCAATAGATAATTTAGAAAAATCCAAAAAACCCCAGTGTTTGTTGACATTAACCTGCCTAGCACAACATTTTCATTTCAGCCTGGAGAAAACAGGAGATGGGGAAGCCTCTCAAGAAGTTGAGTTTTTTACTGCTGCTGTTTTTATGTCTGAGGCAGTATTTCAGGTTGCAGGTGCTACAATTGCTGAAGGGATAAATGCCCAGAAATTCAACATTCCACGTAAGCAATCTCGGAACTGCAGAGAGTGATGGGAGCAGTGTTGGAAACATCAGAGCCAGGAACATTGTCCCAGAAGGTCTCATTATACCTGCTAGACAGCCCAGAAAGCAGAAGGGAGTGCTGTGGCTGAGTCACAGAGGCAGAGCTATGGTCAATTCATGCTTTCCAGATGGCAACAGCACAAACATCTGAGCAGTGTCAAATTCTCATCCAGATGGATCCTGCACTTGGGAAACAAAGGAGCTCTCTCTTCCCCCACCCTGCCCTAAAGGGTTTAAGTGCTCCTGCTCTGCTCCCGAGGCACCTGAGCACAATGTTGATGTCTGGGAAGCCACCTCCTCCACCCACCTTGGTTCCTGCATGAGACTTCCCTTCAAACTTCCACTCTCCTTGAAGCTCTGGAAGCTTTTTAGGCATATTCATTTTTTCATTTCATTTTTTAATTTAATAGCGTATGTCAATAGTTCATCTTTTCTAGACAGGAACCTTGAAACTAAGAATCCAATAGTTTTTAATTCAGTGTAACCTCTCTTGATACATTTATGAATCTCTTAATATTAGCAGAGGCTTCAATATGCACAAATTGCTAGAGAATATTCAGATTTTTCAATCTTCTCCAGCAGTAAAAATTTTCAAGTCTGCTGAATGGGTGCCCTGGTTTCAGCTGGTGTAGAGTTAATTTCTTCTCAGTAGCGGGTACTCATTGTTTTGGACACGGCATGAGAATGGTGCTGATAACACACTGATGTTTTTGGCTTTGCTAAGTTGCGTTTATCCTAAGTCAAGGACTTTTTGTGTGTGTGTCTCATGCTTTGCCAGTAACCAGAGGAGCTACATAAAAAAGCAATGGGAGGGAGCACAGCTGGGACAGGTGACCTGAACTGGCCAAAGGGATATTCCAGATATTCACACCACAGAACACCGTGCCCAGTAAATAGATAAACAAGGGGAGTTCCTGGGAAGGGGGGGTGCCAATCAGGGTTTGGCATCAGTCAGCAGGTGGTGAGCAATCGTATTGTCCACCACTTGGTTTGGTTTTCTCTTTCCCTTTTTATTATCATAATTATTAATGTATTTTACTTTTTTTTCAATTAAACTGCTCTTATCTCAACCTAGATAAGAGCAAGTTTTAATCAAAAGTTTTACTTTTGATTCCCCTCCCCATTCCACTGGGGGGAGATAGGGGGTTTGAGCAAGCAGCTGCCTGATTAATTTCCAGCTGGGCTTAAACCACAACAATAGGGTACAGTTTATTTCCAGAGGCATATCTGAAAAGAATAGTTTTCACACACATTTCTGAGGAAGAAACAAGGTCTGAAGAGACTTAACCAATAACTGGGGAAGGAAGAAAAAAATCCCATTACAGTTGCTTAGGTCAGAGAGGTGCAGAAGTGCTTCATCTCCACTCCTACACATCTCTTCTCCAGACCCTAAATTGCCTTCATTTGTGCAATCACTGAGGAGTTTTTCTTGCAGGCTCCAGTAACACTCTCCCTGCACAGAAGCATGCAAAGCACCAAGAGAAAAGGCTGCTCACAAGGAGCTTCCATCAGTGCTTGTTTACTTAAGAAAAGGCATTTTCTGGAAAATCCAGGCAACATGTGGATAACACACCAACGCACTCTGGAAGTGACTAACGCATACAGACTGGTTCAAATGAGCATCACCAGCTCTACCGCCCGGCTCCTGGCAGTAATGAGCCACAGTTGACAGTAAAAATCAGCATCACATATCCCACATTTCCTACTTTTAAACTACAAGAGTCATTAAACTGTTCAGACAATTTTTTAAGCACCCTTTTGTGCTCAGGCTGTGACCTTCCTATTTCTATGAGGATTAAACCTCTCTGAGATTCTCAAGAAAATCCTAGGGACTCAATAATGGCGTGTGTAGCTTGGAATGTGTACATTCAATTTCCAACTTTTACTTGATTTCACAGTGTTTTACCTTTCCTGCTAACTCCTATAAGTTACATTCTACTTTGGCCCATGACTTTTTATCTAAAAATTGCACTCAACATGTGTTTTCTACAGGAAACATTTTCAACTTCTCAGGCCCAAGTTTTTGCTTAATCAGTTCTAAGGGTAATTCCTGGGAGAGAAAAGGTAGAAGAATATTTATTTCTTGATTAAATTTTCCCACGGCCAGAACTCTTCAAGTCCTTGTTTTGTGACTCTTGCAGCAGCTCAGCCTTCTAAAAAATAAACTAAATAATCAAAATAAACACTCTAAGATCATGACAATCCAGTTTTTTTCCATCTTTTAAAATACATCATATTACCCTATATAGAGACAGACAGATAACATTCCCATAAACAATAGATACAAAAAAACCCTTATAAAATTTAATGGAGCATTTCAAATGCTTGGTTAGAAGGCATGGTTAGAAAACTAATTTTCAGACTAGCAGGCCACAAGTGGTAAACAAATTCCCAGTACAAAAATGTTTCAAATGGAAATTGCATAAAATGAATGATGCTTATTCATGGCCACAGCAGGCTGAGAAAAAAAAATTAATTTAAAAAGTTGTTGGGTTTTTTTTTTTCAACCAAGCCCAAGCACATCTGATTTCTAAATCAATAGCTGTCTCTAGCCAAACTGAAGTGCTTGTACAACTTCAGACAGGTAATTACTTACAGGGATTGGATGAGGAACAAGCACATCAAGGGATATTGCTACGTCAATCTCTCTTCTTTTATGTTTTATTGTAGCCTTTTGGTTGTTTCAGAAATCAACACTAAGAACTGATTTTGTCCTCTAGCAGCTGCAATATAAAGAAAAGCCAATATACTAACACAGAGAAAAATGTGCACGGCTGCCTTTTCAAACCATTTAGTGTCACGGTTTTGGAGCAAATTTCACAGGAAAGACATGGATTTCAAGAGATTTAGATATTTTATTTTCTTTAGATTGACCAGTGCAAAATGAACTAGGGTCCCTGGAAAGAGAATTATGAAGATGCCAGCACAAGATGTGAGAATCACCTAATTTCAAGAGGAAATACATTTGTAAGACCCTTTGCATGTGTATAGAAGGGGTAATACTGTTGCATTTCATTAAACTATACTAACATGATGCAGTAACCAAACACCATGTACCTCTCCATTGAGGAAGCCCCATAACATACATTCACCTTAACCAACAGCTGATATGACCACTTGGCACTTTTCCACTGTCTTCTGTAGAGAATTTGAGGTAGTGACTTTTAAGTTACCCTCTTAAATTATAAGGCTTTTATTAAAAAGTTTATTTTTAGCAGAAAACCTAATATTTTCAGGTTTTCAAAACAACTTAAAATCCAAAAGATATATTTTGCCTCTTTTTATCAAAAGAACAATTTTCTCTAAATATTCATGTGCATGCCTATGTGAGTATTGCTAAACACATCAGCTTTTTCTGTGGGGAAAACTTGTTCTTTGCAGATCTAATTTTCAGTATTAGAGTTTTGGCTTTTTTAAGATTGAGAGAGCTTCTGTCTCCAAAGTCCATTTTTGATGGAAACAATAAGAAAGAAATCACATTTATTTTGCCAGTTAGAATAAATTTCTAAAAATCACCTCCTAGGATATTTACTGCAATAAGAGTGAGATAGTACATGAAAATTACATAAGTCCTAAAAGGTCAATGCTTGAATAAGATCTGTAAGTCTTCCTCCAATTTCCTTTGTATTACTCGGAGATCTTGGCAAGTCTTTCCTCACAGAGAAGTAAGCTCAAGTATACAACCCTCCTGAGATAATGGTACTTTTTATTAGAAGATGATGTATTTTAATGAACTGGATACATTTAGTTGCCTCTAGCATTTCCTTTGGTGTTCACTACTCTCCCAAGCGATGAGTCAAAATTTGCATTTTAACAGAAGCTGAGTACTCTACTGGAAAGGCACCATGCTCAAAAGCTCATAAGTAGATTTTTGTCTATTATGTAGTTTATTGAAATTCGTTACTGCCTTTAAAGTCTCTTGTTTAAGAGATACACAAAGCTTCTGATAATTGACCTAATTTACCATCTGTATTTTTGCACTCAGTGGTAGGATTACTATCCTAGAGCATAAACATGATGATCTGCTTTGCTGGGCAGTTACTCCACCTGTTTTGTACTGATCCGATAGCACAGAACAAGTGAAAACCTCCTGACCACGGGAAACTGTGCTTTGTGGTGTAGGTTTGACTATTCAGGACCTTTTTTTACTGAGTTTCAGTCATGCAGATCTGATAGCAACAGTCCAGCTGCTTCAAGAAAATAATCAAACGTGCCACCTAACAACAAAGGCAATGCTCCTTTTAGGGATCTTTTAAGATGAAGTAAAAACACCTTCCCAAAAGAAGGTAATCACCTGTCCAGCAATCATTTCAAATTTAACTGAGCAGCTATTTTAATCTTCCCTCCTTGACTTGGGAGAGGTCAGCAAATAAGCCTCCCTCTTGCCCTTCCATGCCCCGTAGCTGTGTGAGGTGAAAGAGGAAGGAACAAAACTCTTTTATCTCATCTTGGCTGCAAGTCACAACACTTACACAGCTGTGGTTCACGTGCACAAGCCCAGCAGTACTGGCTAACCTTAAAAATTAACCCAGGACACAATTAGGGTATGATCTAGTAAAAAAAAGTCCAAAGAACTAAAAAAAACCACACCCCAAACAAAACCCCAAACCCCAACACTTATCTAAAGTAAAGCTTCATTTACTGAATTACCCTGTGACTATACAAAGCACTTTGGCTGTTGCAATAGTTCATTTTTTATTAATGATATGAAAGGGGACCAATTCTGAAGCCTCCAAAACCCTTCATTTTTCTGCTGAAGCCACTCTCATTTATTATTTACATCCAAGAATTCTCCCTTCAAGCAAGACACATACATTTCATTTCCCTTTTTCTTTCATTCAAGACCTATTTAACTACAGCTGCAAAACAAAATATAAATACAACATTAAAAAGTACAATTTGAGTAAAATATTGAATAACTAACAGTGAAATAACTGACAATTTTTGGTTTAGGAAAAATGTTCTCTTCCTCTTCTGCTGCTTTTTGGAGATGTTTCACTTCCAAATCTACTTAAGATAGAAAGTCTACTGAACCGAGACGTTATAATCATATTTGCTGATTGCTTTAGCAATTGTCTCCTGCAATCTTCTAAACAAGCCATTAGACTCCCACTGATGGTTTCCAGGATAGAAAAAGATAACACGAACATCCAACAATCATTATTTTTTTTCAGTCCAGCTGTACTCACATCCCACATTCACACATTTAGGTCTGAACACATCATGGGCTGCTATTACTCTGCAAGGCAAATAGATGATGACCTGAAGGAGCTAAGACTGCTTTTTTAGCTCCTCACATTACCATGAGTCAGATCTCCAAAACTGCTCATCCATGGGAGGAAAACAGAAACTAATCACCCAGGAGATGTGGGTTTAATTGCTGTTTGCACCTCCCAGCTCCTCCTCAAGCCCTGCAGAGCAGCTCAGTGCTGGCAGCTGTGGTCCAAGAGAGGTATCATGTCCTCAGGGGTGCACCTCCTCTGGGAAAGCAACAGCCCAAAATTCATCTGCTCTCTCTCTCTCTTAGAAAAGTCAGTTCGATAAGCATTGTTTCTGATAGATAAAGATCCATTTACTGCATGCATTTGCAAGGTAAAGTCTAAGTTACCCATAGACAGTTTACCTTCAGAGCTCTAGTGCTAGCATGTTTGGGCATTTGGGTTTTGGGGGGGATTTTTTATGGTTTTGTGATGGTGTTCTGGGCATTTGGGTTGTTTTGGTGGGAGGTTTTTTATTGCTATTATTCTTGGATTTGGATTTTTTGTTTTCATTTTGGTTTTATTAAAAGGGAGATAGCTCATATACACCTCTGCAAAGAAATTCCAGGATTTACTGCAACACGGCAACAAAACAGGTTTATATTACTGGTTGTTGTTCCCATGGGTGAATAAGTTAGTAGACCAATAGCCAGACAATTAGATTAGACAGCAAGCCTAGTTGTGAGGGATGAGGAATATCCTTTGATATTTCTTACCACCTTATCTCCATTTTGCAAGTTCCTTAGCCAAAACTGGCAAATACTGGTAAGTCTGAGTTTCGTTCATGGCCCCTATTACCCAGGCTAACAGGACATGACTCCAAGCTTCTAGGTAAGCCCTCTTACCCAGTCTAACAGGACAAAGTTCTAGCTCTTTCTGAGCTGTGAT
Source organism: Platysteira castanea (assembly GCA_013397175.1). Taxonomy (NCBI): domain Eukaryota; kingdom Metazoa; phylum Chordata; class Aves; order Passeriformes; genus Platysteira; species Platysteira castanea. The sequence continues at coordinate 513,908 of VYXC01004305.1, read as the reverse complement.
ATTAAGCAACTTCTTAGCTCCGTTTAGATTGTAGCTTATATTAGCATAATGGTTACAACTTAATTAGCTCTCATTCTTGTTGATTTACCAGCTTGTTAGCATCTGATCATCCTTTCCCATCTGCCTCTAGGGTGATGAAGATTGCTTTGATACATTGGAACTACAGCATAGTCAAAGTTATTCCTCATCACTTTTAATGATTTCCACCCCCTTCCCCATGGCAATACAACCCAACCCAAAAGGGAGCTGGATGAACACAGTCAACTTCTCCCAGAAGAAGTGTGATGATCCAGGAGGTCACAACCCTTCTCCCTGGTCAAAGTGCAGCATCCCTGGGTCTCACCTCTAAAACAGCATGACAAAGAAAGCACAGATCTGGTAGCAGATGGAAAAGCGTGCTGGTGGTAAGGAGTACTAATAACGAGCAGTAGTGAATGTTGAAATAAATTATCAGCAGAGAAGAGGTAAAATATCCATCACAGCTGACTTTAATGAAAACAGTGGCTAGGAAGGTGCAGGCAGTTGCTCCTGTGGTGACAGTCTGATGTTCACTTGATATCCCTCCCCCTCCCTAGACAGAAAACCAACGTTCCCCCTGCAGTTCCTCCCTCGTGCTCTCTGGAAAGAGATACTCCACAGTCATTTATACAGCCCCACCCAGCACAGCAAGGGACAGGGCAGGAGTGCCCTTCCCAGTGGGTGAGGCCACCTTGGAGGGCAGATCCAGAGATGGGGGGCAGATCCAGAGATATAGGGCACGTCCATCACTCCATGAGCAGGATTCCAGACAGACCAGGTTTTCCTTTGTTATAGCCCTTCCTCACATAGACTTGGCCTCATCCACCTCTAGCAGTTTCCCTCACACCCACTCTTGGTAAGTTTGGCAGGCACTGTGGGCTGCCAGAGTAATTTACTAGAAGGGCAGAAGGAAATGATAAATCAGTTTCAAAACACATACACACACAAAAGTGCATCTTCATCACACACCAGTGAAAGTTTCTCTGTCAGGACAAGAGGCCACTGCTCTTCTGTGTTCCAGGGTCAGCTTGGGCAGCATTCATGTATTTCTTTAGCATCACCTTGGCTTGGCAATTACCACTTTGTTCTTTGTTGTTTAGTTATAGAAATAAGTGGCAGTTGTTTCACTACCAGAACTAGGCAGTGGTAGAGGGCAAAATTCAGCCCACAGTGTGGTTAGGGACATTCCTGGAACTGAGACCACTGTGGGGTTCTTCACCTTGTGGTTTGGCTTTACTGCATAATTGCAGATACCACGCAGACAGGTTGGTAGCCTATGGAATAACCTAGGCAACAGAGCAGGAGGGCCTCTCTGCTGGCCTTTTTTTTTATATAAATAAATGTAAGAAAAAAATGTAATTACCACAGTGTGACCATACCCATTGATGCAGTGGAGTGCGGAGGAGGAGGAGAGAATGTCCCACTACTGAGAATAGTTTTTAAGTATATATCACGCATCCATTACCTTTGTTTACCCAGAAAAATGCCATGTAAGTCAGCAGTGGTGTAATTGGGTGCATAATACAAATACATTCTTTAGTTCAAAGGCACAGTGAAAAGAAGGGAGGAAATAATACTTCACACTATGAGGTTATTTATTGTTCAGCAAAGTAGAAAACCTGATAAGAGGTTGTTTTCATTTTTCTGACTATTTTACTTCTGATTTGTAAGCTTTTACTTTCATCAAGCACAGGCCAACTTTTACCCAACTGTGTTCATTGAGAACAAAACATTTCAGTTTTATAATCAAAAAAAATATGTTCCTATAAACATAACTTAATTTTATGAAATAAGAGAAATCAAATATGATAATGTTTTCTTGACTTTTCTGGCACCAACTTATAGGAAGTCATTTCCAGTTAAACTTTCAGCTTGCTGGAAACCAGATGTCTGTGGGGCCCCAGGAAAGGACAACAGGCAATGCTCAGAAATCAGGAGACTGAGCAGAGATGTCACTACCTGTATTAATACTGCTGGGAGAGGAGATTTGCAGCTGTCAGGGAGCCCTTTCTGCCCAGCACACCTCACTGCCACCCTGCCTCACTGCACCAGGCCAGCTGTGAACAACGCCTCGAACTGCTGAGCTGGGTGGCTGCACCGTGGGATTCCCCTTCCCACACACCAACATCTGTCCCACGTGCTGGCACGAGAGGTGCTGAGACACTGGCACAGCCGGTCCAAAGAGGCTGTGGCTATCCCATCCCTGGAAACGTTCCAGTACAGGCTGGACAGGGCTTTCAGCAACCTGGGCTAGTGGAAGGTGTCCCTACCCACGGCATGGGGGTTGGAATCAGTGGATCTTTAAACTCCTTTCTGACCCAAACGATTCTGTGATTATAGTTGTGACAGCCATGTGTTGGTCCTCTCGTAATCCCTGCACCACTTCCAATGTAAGAAAAAAAAGGATAAAATTATAATTTACGTTCAGCTGTCACCTAGAAAGCAACCACATATCCCTTAGTGACAAATGTCAGCTGTTTCACCAAGACCTTGCCTACAGCTCTCTCCCTCTCATTCTTTATACACAGCTAGTGATAATAATCATACAGCAAACAGCTAAAAGGCTTCAGCCTGGGTCTGCAGTCACAGCAGATGCTGGGTGTTCAGTTCAACAAGAGCGAAAATTCAAAGGAAGCAAATTTGAGAGCATTTATTGCAATATTAGCTGTCCAGGAAAAGACGCAGTCACCAAATGATGGTCATCATCAGCTTCTCAGTGCTCCAGGTATATGTTCAGCTAGATGAGCTGTAACCTTATACTGTGTTGCAGGATGTTCTTTTGGCAAGGAGAAGCAGAATAAATTACTTTTAGGGTTTCTAGCTGGCAGCATTACTCTCTGTATAAGAATGCAGGGTGGTTTTCTAAGACAGGGCAGTTCTTTTAAGAAAACAAACTCCCCTCTCTATGGTTTTACTCTCTTCAACAAATTTCACAAATGTTGATGATGCTGCTCAGTATAATCAAAACCTCAGCAAGATTCCTAGGATTTTTAAATGAAGACAAAATTGCAATCTTATTTTAATGCAAGTCAGCAACCTGTTAGCACAATGGGTCACTGACTTTTCCAAACCCTTTCTCCCTGAAGTAAGGGAAAACATAAGAGACAACAGAACGGTTCTCAGGGTCAAACAGCTTCTAAAAAAATTTCAGATAAGATTAGACAAGAAGATATTTGACAGCATATTTGCAATTTATAGCCATTAAAATGCAAGATATTATTTAGAACTTTGTCCACCAGAAGGAGATGATTCAGACGGGGAATCATGACTTCTGCCCTAGTCAAACGTGGAGATAGAGAGTTAGATAAACTTTCCAGTAGAGAAGTTTAGTTTTGAAAAAGTTTTCCTTTCCTCTATCTCTGTCTCAGAACAAATAGGTTAAACCATTGTACAGGAGAAGATTCTGAAATTCCTCCAAAAATTATTTGAAATATTTCATTAGAGTTGTGCAATAATGTTTTTCCAGTAGAGATTTACACTTCTCACATCACAGAATGAATGTGATGTTGAAAAGCACTATATCTTTTATAATGCAGTGGTGCTATGATAAACCTTGTATTATTAAAACTTTTTGATCTTGAGGTATCTACAAAGAAATTTTATTCCATGAAAAAATTCTACCTTTTCTGTTACGAAAATTCTGAGTAGTTCTTAAGGTGACTGGATTCCTGATTTCCCAAGTGCCCAACAGCTGCATATTCTTAAGTCCATTTTCTAGACTCTGTCTTGCTAATTAAATAATTCTCTTGTCTCTGAAGACACAAAGCCAACAAGAGACCTTTCTGTGCTTTGCAGCAGGCAGGCAGCAAAACCCACTAAACCTGACCATGATTCGACAATGACCTGCTTAGGCCCAAGACCAGACTATGAAGAACAGCATTCTGTCTATGCTGACACAGCCTACAAGTGCTCTATTTCTGTATTTTGGTTATTTGGACAGCAGTCAAGGACAGTGCTTGGACTCCCCACTGCAGTTATATGCTAGGCCTAGTGCAGGCACAAAGGTAAGGACAGGTTTCACCACTCAATTTTCATTTAAAAAGGAAGAGTCAGCAATCCTCAGTCAGCAGTAGGTAATGGCAGTGAGTTGATTACACAGAATGGTATTTTTCATGTTGCTTTGCAAAGGAGCAGGCAGGAAGGGCACTGGTATTATCATCCTGACATTAGAGGAATGAATGAGGAATAGGGAGCTGAGGGAATTAGTCTACAGGGGAACTTTCTTGCATGATCAGGAAGAGCCAGGACTCTTAATGTGCAGTCCATGTTCTCAGGCTGTTTCACTTCCAGGACAATGTATTCAGACTAAAAATAAAAGTACATTTTTATTTCCACCAACAAAAAAGATGTTGCAACTGTTCACCCGAAGTTAGTCATCTGTGGTCATTTCTACACCAAAGAATATATTTAGAATCAGAGTGGACATTTTGCCCATCAAACAGGATGCTACAATTCAAGTGGGAATTTATATTTAGAAAACCCTTATGTCACACTGCTCAGGAGGTTCAGACAGCCTTGAACTCTGGGCTACAAAGCCTGAGATGGGGGAAGTACAGATGACAATAAAACATTGTCTTGCATTTGAAGAAAGTAAAAGCTTTGAGAAATAACCCACTTGCAGGGAAGAAACCCTTCTATTTTATCATCATGTTGATCAATATTTTTTAACTGTCCATACTGTAAAAGATATTTTCTACTGACATTTGACAGAAGAAAAGAGAAAGTTTTATGACTAAACGAAGTCAGTAAATCACTTCCCTGTTCTTCTGCTGACAATATCTCTCTGTCGCTCAGCAAGCCATTTTCCATTATTGGTACCACAGTAATGCAGAATCTTTTTTACTCCCTGAAAAGAATATTCATCATTCATAAATAACCTCTTGGCTGTTTCACTTTATCTCTTACTAAAACTGTTCCTTCTAAATCTCCATTTTTCTCGGGATTCGTGAAGTTTTCATGTAATTCATTCTTGTCCAGAAAGATCTGTTAACTTTCTGCATCAAAAGGTCAGAGACTGAGGAAAGTTCCTCCTGAAATGAGTTTCCTCAGTTCTTCACCTCTGACCTTTTAAACTGCGAGGCTCTTTACCCATATCTTTCATGATCTCAGTGACTTTAGTTAAAATGTTCACTTCGAAAGAAAAGGAGTATTGAGCTAGAAAACCATTTTCTTCCTACTATGGGAATGCCTTCAAAAGATCTACTCAGGCCCTTCTGTTAACAAGATTATTGACCATTTTTTGATTGCACTCTCTTTTGCTACATTCCATAAGGGCTACCTTTGCCCAAGTTTCCCCTCACTTTTGGGTTAAAACTCAAAGGCTTTCCTCATAACACCTTCATATACCAGAAACAACATTCTTTTCCAGTAACGTGTCTTATCCCAGGTGGAGAATTGGGGCTCTAGGCTTATTTCCACTCCTGCTACTGACATCATATGATACGTAAGTGGTGATGAATGAGAAAAGTTTAAAATCACTCTAGCCTGATAGAGAAAGTTCTACATTCTCACTATTTTCCTCTGCACAGAAATAAGGTAGAGCCTGCTACTCTCTGTCATTTGAAACTGACAGCAGCCCTTCCCTCGCTTGGTTTTATGGCATGGAAATGGTACACACATTTGTCATAGCAAAGCTCCAGGTTAGTCAGTTATGTTGAGGATTTGTCCTTCCTTTGTTGCACTGACCTTCCCAAAGAGCTTTTACATTTCAGCTTGTGAAAACACACAGAGTATTTAACCTTTCCCACATAGCCCCTGCATGAAGAAGTTGAGTTTGGCTATTTTTTTTGCAAACAAAAGAGGCTCTTAACATTTCCACAGTTGCTTGTAACAAACTAGAGTGTTTGTTAAGTACTAAACCCCCAACACATGCTTGAAGTAGCTTTATACCTACTGATCTACAGTCACATTCCCAGCAAACCTTGGCTGGGAAAACTTGAGAGCAGAATTCAGTTGGTTTAACCCCAGCTGGCAACTAAGTACCACACAGCTTCTCACTCAGTCCTCCATCAGTGGGATAGGGAGAGAATCAGAAGAGTGAAGGTAGGAAAATTCATGGATTGAGATAAAGACACTTTGACCTGTAAAGCAAAAGCCATGGCCATAAGCAAAGGAAAACAAGGAATTTATTCACTGCTTCCCTTCAGCAGATGTTCAGTCATCTCCAGGAGATCAGGGTTCCATTACATGTAATGATTACTTGGGAAGACAAACAACATCACTTCCAACAACCCTCCACTCCTTTTTCCCCAGCAGTACATACTGAGCAAGGTGCCATAAGGTCGGGAATATCCCTGGGGTCAGCTGGGGTCAGCTCTCCTGGCTCTGTCCCCTCCCAGCTCCTCATGCACCCCCCAGGCTCTCACTGGTGGAGTGAGGTGGGGAGCAGAAAAGGCCCTGACTCTGTGTAAGCACTGCTCAGCAGTAACAAAAACATCTTTATTATCAACACTGGTTTTTATAGCACAGATCCAAAATACAGCTCCATACCAGCTACTTTGAAGAAAACTCTGCCCCAGCCAAAACCAGCCCAAGGAGTTTGCATTGCCATCCTCTGCTCAAGAAATCTTGATGGATCTTACTTTCACAGCCTTTCAAACCATCTGTATTTTTAGCCTTCAAAACACATTCTATGTAGCACGTAATCACATTGCTGACACTGCCTTCAAAGTTATTTTTGTTCAGACCTTCTACATTATTTCATTTGGCCTTCAAGTTCTTGTCCTGACTGAAAACATCATTCACCATCTCTTTCCTCAATGACAATATATCATTCCAAGCCCATCACTGTGCACATTCGGTTAGGGGAAGATTCTTCCTCATGTTCATTACTTTGCTTTTGCTAACATAGAATTATTTTGCCACATTCATGTTCTGAAATTCAGGGTGGTGAAGTCCTCCTGCTCCTGTATCCAGTCTTGATTCTGTCTTTCCACTCACCTCTTTTCCCTGTTGTTATGAACATAGAGTTTTGCCTCTTGCCCAAACTGATTTTCTTTCAAACCATGTCTCCCAATGCATCACTTGCACAATAAGTGACAGCTTAGATACTACAGAAACCTCTGGCTAAAACTAACCAAAAGGGGTTTTTTAGGAAACTAGCTATACCACAGTATCCAGGTCATTTTCCTTCACAAATACAGATATTTGCTTGTATAAAAACGAAGAATTGCAACTTCTCCCCAAAAGGACACATTAAAATGAACAGACGCACAATTTGGATAGCAAGTAGCAGCTAATTTCCACAGGCTTGTGGTTTTAAAACTGCAATCAGTAATTCAATAATTTTTCATTTTCTTTCTTTTTGAAATCTTGGTCAAGCATCCCCAATACAGGCACTTGCCACTCAACCTTTTTAGAACTTTATTGGTTCTCATCTGGGAAGGGAGGGGTGGACCTTCTTTTACCTCCCTTTTCCAGTAAAAGAAGCCTGTTTTTTCCACTTCCAGTAAGAACAGTCTGTTTTTTATCAAATCATAAAAAACCTGGGTGGGAGTGAAAAAACAGCAAAAATAAGGAAGAGGGCACGGTAAATTAAAGACAGCTAAGTATGCATACCATAGAAAACAAATGCAATATAAGTGTAAATGACCTTCTTGCACTTTAGTGGCAATTTTTGACAAGCTTTATATAGAAATCCACTGTGCTTTGGGTTTCTGATGGATTTTCTCGGGCTAACTCTGGCTTTGATACTTGACAAGGAGACAGCCATTTGCAACATTCCAGAAAGGTTTGGTGGAAAGATAAAGATGTGGCTGTGTCCTTGTAGCACTCGTAACAAAGATAAGGAGTTTTGAACAGAATCAACCTCTAACCCCTAGCAGGATAATCATTCATCTCAGCCCCAGCTGCTAGGCTGAAGCAGAAATGTTGTGCACTGCTACTTTCACACAGAACTACCCCCACACCCTTAGATCCCTTTGACAAATCTGTGTCCAAATATACATTCTCACTAATTACATTTAGTTTCTTTTTCTCTCATTTTATACACCTTATTTTTTCCACAGTGCTCAGCTAAACTTGTGAGATTATGACCAAATTATTTGAAAAGCAATGGATTGATAGGGTTGAGTAGGTTGATAGGGTGCTGTTGGCATCAGAAGCAGGCTCACCCATTGATGAGATCTGGGATCCACTCAAAGAGAAAGAGGATGTTATATGTAAGGTGGAGAAGGTGACAGCTCTAACACAAAAACTACCACATCACAGTTCCCAAAACATACAGGGAAAACCATACACAAAATAAGGAAGTTGTTCTCTAGATACAGTTCTTACAAGCTTCCCACCAGATGCAAAAACATTTCTTGACTAAGCACGCAAATCCTTGAAGTTAACAAGGGTAAACTTGTAGGATCTGAATTATGGGGTAAAATTAAAATAATTTCTCATTTATAATTAACTTAGGTGACAATTGCGAATGGGACAAATCCTGAACTTGACATCTGAGCCTGGTCACTGCTGTCTTCTTGCCTGTATTTCACACCTCTCCTTTAAAAGAACTGGTTCTGTTATGCTCAGATAACCTGAATGCACACACAACATAAGGGCATTGAGGGACTCTTTCTCTTATAGGATGATAATTTGAGTGCTATTAAGGTATGGGGGGAAAGGGTAGGGTGGAAAGAGAACTGTTTGGAATTTTTTGAGAGTAATTGAGGGATGGGAGGTGGCAGGAGGGGGTTCAGTAAAGGTATCTTATGGGGTTTTAGGTGGGAAAAATGTAGCTCTTTGGCTCCAGCATACACAAATCTGGATTAAAATTGTTAAAACCACTGAACTGAAGACAACCATTAACATCACTGTATTTAGATTAGGGAGAATGTACCTAAATCTCCTTTCTCTTTCGACTAAAGGGATTCCCTAACCCTATGAGCATAGCCACATGAAAGAGAAGGGCAAGGAAGCAAAAGGAAATCTTAGGTGTTTGTTGTGTGTTCAGACCTGGAGCCCTAAATAGTTCACAGAACAGTAACTGAAGTGAGCAGTACAGGCTTCTGGCTCTCTGATCACCAGAGGAAAAGATGAACACTTAAGAGAAACAAATTATATAAGCAATATGAGTGCAAGTAAAGTGATTTAGGAAAGGGCAGCTTTCTCTCTAGTCACTGCTGATGAAAGCTGGCAGACGGCAGCCACAGGCTCTAGGCATTGCCTGGCAGATTTCGGAGAGCTGTGCCTCTGACGAAACTGCAAACATGTAGTGAGTGACAACAACAATCAGTCAGAAGAAAGCATGGCTTTCATTTTATCAAATCAGAGTGTGCTTACTGTTCCAGAGAGCACCTCTAAAATAAAAAATATCCAGAGCATTAGGATAAATACCTCAAAAAGCACTAGTGATAGACGTTAAAATGACTTGTAGCACAGAGGCATTTGCTGTAGACACAGGCTGCCGTGAAACATTTAAGGTGAAAATTAAAATTTAAAAAAAATATATGTATAACTCTGTCAAAGTACTTCTGGTCTTAGAGGCAGCAACAGAAGTGCTAGTGACAGTGAGCATCCACCAGATTTGTAAGATCTCTGCCTTTCTTAGTCAGAGCCCATGTGCATGCACACATCAGTGCTTCCATCTGAAAACAGCACTGGGCTGAGAGCAGCTGAGCTCAGCACCTTCTCCTATTTTAGAGAGCATTCCAGGCAACGAGGCAGGGCCAGTCAAGCAGCATAAACCAAGGGCTTGTGCTCTTAACATCAAGTCCAAAAAACTGTCTCCAGAAATGGTCATCTGGTTCTTAAATAAACAGGGCATATCCTTTGTCAGTACTCTGGGAAGTCAGTAAAAGCATTTATGCAAGAAAGACCATACACCCATTGTTTCAATGACTGCTTCCTCTTCAGGCCACTTTAAATAAAATAGAATCATTAAATAGTTTAGGTTGGAAGGGACCTTTAAAGATCATCTAGTCCAACTCCCCTGTAACAAGCAGGGACATCTTGAACTAGATCAGGTTGCTCAAAACCCCATCCAGCCTGATCTTGAACTTTCCCAGTGGCATCTACCAGCACCTCTTTGAGCAACCTGTTCCAGTGTTTCATCACTTTGCTTGTAAAAAAATTATTCCTTGTATCTAGCCTAAATGTACCCTGCTTTATTTCAAAGCCATTACCCCTTGTCTTATTGCAAAGGTTCAACTAAAAAACCTGTCCCCATCTTTCTTATAAGCCCATTTAGGTACTGAAAGGCTCCAATAAGGTTCTTCCCAGAGGCTTCTCTTCTCCAGACTCAATAGCCCCAACTCTCACAGCTTATCTTCATAGGAGAGGCATTCCATGCCTTTGATCATTTTCATGGTCCTCCTCCAGACCCACTCCAACAGATCCATATCTTTCCTATGCAGAGGATCCGGGAGCTGGATGCAGCATTCCGAGTGGGTCTCACCAGAGCAGAGAAGAGCAGCAGAATCCCCTCCCTCACCCTGCTGACCATTCCTCTCTTAATGCAGCCCAGGACACAGTGAACTTTCTGGGCTGTGAGTGCACATTGCCAGCTCATGTCCGGCCTCTCCTCCACCAGCACCCCCTAACCCCTCAGAGCAGGGCTGCCCTCCATCTGTTCATCCTGTGTTCACAACCAGGCACGGCCCCAACCCAGGTGTAGGACCTTACACTTGGCCTTGTTGAACCTCATGAGGTGCCCAGGAGCCCACTGCTGCAGCTTGTCCAAATTTACTGTGGGTGCATTCAGTCCCACCATGTCACTGACAGAGGCATTAATGCTCCCAGTCCCAAAGCAGAGACCCCTGAGGGACACCTCTCCTCACTGAATGACAGTGATGTGATTTCCCCACGCTCAGAGAACATGTAGCAGGGAACAGATCTGATCAGTCCAGACAGCATCTCATCAGTGAAGGTGGATTCTAATAAATTAATAAACACTAGTCAGGGTTTCCTCAATCACTCTGCAACACGCCTTTATCCTTTCCCATTTCTCTTCGCTTGGAGTTAGTGAGTTTTGGGCCTTTCTGTAAATAATTCATAGAGGTCAATTATATTTCTAAAGTTTTTCTAGCCTTATGCACTGTATATGCTATGGCAGTACGTCAGGAAAAAAAAAAAAGCCAAATTTGGAATGCAGCATAGGGGAAAGAGGGAAGAGTGAATGCAGTTTGCAGGAAGGGTGAACGTAGGACATCCTATGAATAATGGATGCCAAAAGGCATAAACTGAAGAACTGAAAGTTGCACAACTCTCCTGGAAAGTTCAGCATCTTTCTTTCTTCCTTTTTACAGCACTGGTAATAAATACCTCCTGTTCAAATATTCATTAAAATAATTTATTTTTTGTATCTTGAAACCATCTCTTCAAACAGGTACTTTGCAAAACCACAGTCTCAGAAAATTTTCCTCCAAGCTGGGAGCCAAGAATCAATAGGGATACTCATTGGAATGTTTCCCATTCAGTGGGCATGCAACAGAAACACAGTGCATATCCTCATTGTTGTTTCTTATTGTCTTATACCTTAATCTCATAAATCTTAGGCAGATTTATTCTATGTAACTAGGCAGATTTATTCTATGTAACTATAACTGCCAGAAATGGTCTTTCAATGTGCTACTACACCAAAGTGTTTGAAGGTAAAAGAGCAAGAATGGTAGATTTGTTTAGTCAAAGGCACATTAATTTTCAAATTATCACAATCTCTGCCATACTGAGAGGAGTGACTTACAGGAAAAGAAGGCAGTTCTGTGCAGGCAGCACCCCAAAATTCTGTGCATTCTCCAACCAATTTAAGCAGCCATATTCCCAACAAATAAAGTGTGTCTCTTCTCACCCTAAGAGCAAGCCAACTCTCCTATCTCTTGGTAAGGCCCATTACACCCTGCGGTTAAGTAACAAACGATTACTTTGTTTTTAATTTCTACTGCTTAAATTCAGGAGCATGGAAGGAGAAACAAACACCACCAAGGGCCAGACTAATCCTCTTAAGGAGGAAAATCCACTGAAATCAGCAGCTAAGCTAAGCAATTCCCTCCCATACTCTCAGCTGCAGAAAGACTTGTGAACCTGCTGTCAGCGGAAAGCAGCTCAGGGATCCTCCCTTTCCATCGGTGCACCCAGCACTCCTCAGATGAGCATGACAGTGGCGTAGACAAGAGGTGCCACCCCAGTTGCTGCCAGTAGAGCCTGAGCACCCTGGGTTGTTGAGCACCACCACACACTGTTGCTGCTGCCTCATCCTTGTGCCTGCTGGTGTGCTCAGCTCCCGCCCAAACCAGCTCCGCCTTGGTTCACCCCAGGGTTTCTGGTTCAGGGTGCTGTCACAGGGAGCAAGGCCGGCAGGTGGGTGAACACCTCCCCCGTTCCAAGCCCTTCTCTAACCTATTGGGAGGAGGTTATTTAAAGATCTTGCTCACTGGCACAAACTCAGCAGTCCTCTCACCCACCCACCAGCATCACCACCGCAGGGCACGAGCTTTGGGATTACGTCTGCACAGATGGAGAATCGAGTCTTCCTTTCCCCATGAGTTTCTTGGTGCAAATTCCAACTCCTTTTGGCATATAAGAAAGGTTAACTGCAACTGACAGTATAGTCCTGTTCATCTTGAGTTCTTGGAGTGAATTGAGACATAGAAGAGTTTTCAGGCAAGTTTTTGTTGCTGTTTTTTATAATTAACATTCATGTCAGCAGCTGTGCTAGTGATAGTCAAGATTCCCACAGCTTTTATTGGGTCTGATACTGCAAAAACTGTGTATTTCTAAGAGTTCTAAGATCAGGAGATACAAGATTGTGAAAGTCAGTTTTATGGGAGAAGGGAACATAAGCATTTAGAAGTGTTTGGGAAGAGCTTTTCAACTTGTCTGAACAACAAGAAATTAGTGACAATTTGTTTGTGTACTTTGCATTTTATGATGCAAGAGCTTGCAGATGTGTAATGTTTACATTTCTATCACCGTGACAATGCTCTGAAAATGTCTTCAAATCAGAGTGCAGAAAGAGTGGCCTTCTTGGGTCAGAGTACCTTAAAAATCTCTGCAGCTTCTTGATTCTTTTAAAACAGGTATGAACTCTGCTTCCAAGCTAGTGGCTGCTTTTCCTGTGCCTGATGGACACCCAGACACAGCTCACTTCCACAACTGCGCATGAGAAATAGCTCAACCACACAGGTAAAACACAAAGTTAGACCTTGAGTTTTGATTCCATGTGTGCCCCTATTGTCCCTGTCACACTTTAAAGGACCATTAGGAAAAAAAAAAAAAAGGGATGGAGATACATGGCACTTTGTTCAGCTTCTATAATGCTCCTATTGACTTTCCTGAGCTCTGGACCAGTCTTGATTTTACTGTCAATTTGCAGATATTTTCCACAGTCTCCCCCTCTTGCCTCTAAATTTAGCTGTAGGGAGTGACTTTTCTTTGCTTCATCTAAGCATCCAACCCCTTTTCTGTTTCTCCAGCAAGAAAATACTGCCCCTATCCAGCCTTTTCAAAGATTCCTGCAGTTTTAGTGAGTAACGCTGGTGCAGAGCAAAGACAGCTTTCCCCTTTGAACCAGATTTTCTGACCATGTTCCTCATTACCACTCAACACAAAGGTGTGATTAAAGTTAATTGCAAGCAGTGCCAGAAAAAGCAGCACTTTTCTCAGTACTTAAAACACCTCATTTCCTCCTGCAGAAATGGACTGTGCTCTCTGCACCTCAACACTTAACTACTTTTAGCATCTACAGATCAATTAGTTAGATACCTACACAGATTCAATTTCCACCCAAACACATGTTCAGTTACTCATCAGTGAACACATTGAAAGAGAACACAGCACAGGCTGTGTTCTGTTTAAAAACATGCCAGTTAACTCGCAATTTAACAAGCATTAGATTCAAACTGCTTTCCAATTGTTAGCTCTTACAGAGCTTTCAGACACTGTCTGAACTTCAGCTGAACAGGTTTGTGTGGGCTTCATCTTGCCTAAGCCTTAGACTGCTTGCAGTACTTCCAGAGCTTCAAAGAAACAGCACTAGTTTAAAATAAAGCCCTTCTGTGAGAACAAGCTTGGTATTTAAGAGCAGGCACCTTTTATTTTTTCATTGTGTATCTTATTTTTTCTTTTAGTTTGAACAATAGAAAAGAGCCTGTTCAAGTTCCACTTTTTATCCTGTTTGATACCTTGGCCTTCACCAGCACAGATATAATGGCTGGAAACTGTGTAATAACTTCCAGTGACATTTAAAAGCACGTTTCTGTGAGTATTAGGCAGTTTAAATGCTGGAAGTAGAGGTGGTTTAAAACAAATATTTTCACTTTTCCCCAGAAAGTCTTTCCAAATTACAACAGGCATAATAGAAATAGGCACTACAAAAGTGTAACAGATCCTCAAGGAACAGTTATAACCACCTTCTGAATTTGTAGATAGTATAATCTTGTTTCTATAACTTTTCCTTAAACTACCAAGTGGAATTGAGGGAATAATTACATCCCAGAAATTTTCAGTGCTGGCACTAGACTGGTAAATTTTACATGACAGCATGAAACTTGTTATAAATTAGCATATTTCCAACTCCTACTGAGCTTTTCTATGAGAACAGGTAAGCTTAAAAGTAATTGGTTTTTCAGTTTTTCTAAAGAGATCAAAAACATGTTTATCGTGAATGAATAAAATATTGGACATATTCAATTCATTGCTTTTGTTTTCCTCATATGGCATTCCTATCAGAATTAATCTGAAAAGGTAAATGCTCCAGCACTTCACAGATGCATGGTGCTGCTCACCCACTGAATTGCTCTGACTAGTGAAGAAAAGCTCCACTTCCAGCTCTGATCCCATGAGAGGCACCACAGGGTTCAGCAGTCAAAACTTTCAGCAGGGGCAGAGCCAGTGGAATTCCCAGAGAAAACTTAATTTCTCAGACAGGCACTGCAGTGCACTTCCAGCTGGGAAGGTATTTGCTGACACAGCCCAGTCTAAATATTTGACTCAGTCTGCTATGAAATCTACAAAGAAGTGGTGCATTAAGTTTTCAGTTTGGCTTGGGGGAGGAGATCAATGCCATTCAACCCCAAAATTATTTCTTGTATAACTTCAGAACAACTGAAGTCTTCTGCCACTCAGAAGCAGAAAGCTGAGCCAACCCAGTCAAGCAGATGCCTACTCTGTTCTCTAGGGGGGATTTCATTACATTCATTAAAGAAACACTTCCCACTGGTGAGATGCATGATGCAATTACATCTGTTGTATATAACGCAGGGGGATGTTCTTTCATCTTCCTCTTGGGTCACTCTCTTTCCAAAAACAAATCCCAAACTTAATTCTGCACTGATAGAAACTTAAGACCAAAGATAGGTAGAAAAACGTTCTCCAGTGTTTTCAAAGGTGTCCCTGTTTGAGGACACTTTAGTTTAAAAGCATCTTTCACATTTTATGCTGGATATACAGTAACACCAAAAAAACCTTCAGCCGGGAAGGAAGCAGCAATGCTAGGAACAGCATGGGGAAAGCTTCTCCTAAAGGAGCAGGAACTCTCCATAGACTTTAGATCAGCAAATTTCAGAGGAGCGAAGAGGAGCATCTGACATAAAATTTGAATCTCATTATCCTAAGGGTCAGTTTCCATTTTAATCTATACCCAGCTGCCTAACCTGTTGAGCAGACACCAAAAAAATTTTAGACAATTTTTACTCAATCTACTGTCCTTTAAGGACATGATTTAGCTTGCTTTCAGGTGCTTCACTTGCAGTGGAAAGGTCAGACTCTCTAGTGGTAGAATTACTTCCAGTATGTGGAGATTGACACACTTCACTGGAAAAATTTAAGTGAAGTGAAGACATAAGAACAGTTATATGCCCAGTGAGTCTGGGCTTCTGAAATGATGTGTCTCTGATCCAGCCATTGGCAGCAGCAGAAAGCACAAATGCTGACTACTCAGTAACAGTTAAAACTATCATTTTTCAAGAGTTTTGAAAGAAAGCGCTTTATCTGAATGGCCACATTGGTACAACATCCCCCATAACATCTCAAGAATTTGTAGATCAAGTACCAATAGCTTGTTGCTTCAGCAGTCACTGAGGCTCCACCATCCATTTAGACCATCCCAAGACATTAAGCTCCCACCATGAACCAACTTTTTGCAGTACCTGAGAGAGAAGCCCAGGAAGACCACGCACCAACACCATTTCAGGTGGGTTTCATTGCTTCAGTTTCTACAGATGCAGGTAAAGCTGTGGTATGCAGCAAGTAGCACATGGCTGAAAGCTTCAGCTGGGAGCTGCTCTCCTGTGCTCTGGTTTGGCTCTTCCTCGTGGAACTTCTCCAGATGCAGACTGCAGCCGAGCTGTGCTGCCTCTGGGCTGGTCCTTTTTGGCCTTCCCCCAAGGGTGTTTGGGTAGGTCAAATGCACCAGCTTTCAGAATGATACAGAAGCATTGCAAAGCACAGGTTTCTAATCATCCAAAGCCTCTCATTTGATGTCCTTCATTTCCGTGAGCCCTGTCTTGCTGCCCTATACATTTGGATCAATTCCTACAGGTATCTGAAATGCTGCTGCCTTGAGACACATGCAAAATTAACCTGAGACACCTGAGCAAAATTAGCTGTGGCAGCAGGAAAGTAGCAGATGAGCAGCAGTTTACAGAGTCCCTGAACCAGCAAATTGCTGTCTGTTGAGCACTTTGTCCATGATGGATACCACAGCTTCATTAAGAAGCCACATGCTCCAGTCTTGTTTCACAGCACAGGGATCTTCTGCTTGAGCTTTAATTAAACTCACATCAGTCTGCAGCTCAAACGCTGTGGTAAATAGGGTTGTGCTCAAGTTACCAGTCTTCTGCTGGCTACTGAGGCTCCCCCCTCCCTTGTTAAATGCTTAATGCTGCCCAGCATTTCTCCCCCTTATTAAAATATTAGATGAGTAACTGTTCAGAAGATTGGGGATTAATTACACAGCAAATGCTTAAGAATCTCGAACAGCTCAACAAAACCTAACTGCAACTTTCTCATAAGCTCCAAATCAATGTTTTACACCTTCTGCTAGTCCTCTCAGAGCAGTCCCCTGCAATAAATTTGAAGGCATCTAAGACAATATTAGCTTGTAACAGGTGACAAGTAATGAGAAAAATGCACCGACTTATTCTTGCAGTGGGAGTTTTGGGTCCTTCTCTTGTGAGGAGAATCCAAACAGTCAGATTGCTATTACACAGATGGCCTGAACACAAAGACACAGCAAGAAAGTGACACAAGTTATCCACTTGAAATCACAGTGAGCACCACAAAGCTGTCGTGCCATTTACCCTTCCAGCTGCTGTAAAAAATCCAGTCCAGAAGAGGGATTTTACTCTTAAGCCATCTCATCGGCGTCTCCCACAAGCAGGGGATTCTGCCTGATGTTGCCACCCATTCCTGGTGTTTCTCAGCAAGACACAAGCAAATTTCTTCACAAGGAGTGCTCCTGTTAAACATGGGAGTGACCAGCCCAGGGCAGTCTCATCTGTCCATGCCTTCATTCTATATCACAGATTAAAGCTTCATTGCTTGTGGTCTCCAGACTTCAGAGGATCATGAGCATCAATGCTGTGGTGCCTGCACCACGCTACACACTTTTTAGCAAATTTCCTGTGTCTTCACTGGATAACAGAGAACTTTGCAAGACCTTTACTGGACAACAAATAAAACCAGTAATGTGGACAGAATGTGATCCAGATGGTCATGGATGCTTTCCTTGGTTTGCTAGGTCAGGCAGCTTTGTTTCCCTTAATGTCTCATTTCTTGGCAATTCTAACATCAATGGAAGCATTTTAGAGAGCTGTAGAAATAATGCACAAAATTCTGCCCATCCATGGAGGTGTTATATCATGCTTTTCTGCAGCAATACTAACCTACCAAACATAAGTCAACAACTGTCAGGCTTAGCTTCAGTAAAACTGTGCAGGGTTTAAAAAATCATGGTTGCAGACCTTGATCTGCAACTGGATCTTGTTTAACAGTCAGGCACATTTACTTACTTGAAGGTATTTAATTTAACCCACAAATATGAGATAGGTGCTTCTCAAAATTTTTTCCAAATCAGCCAAAGCACCTTTATGATGGAGCATGTAATTTTCTTTACCATTTTTCTCTGGCAGAAGCAACAGAGATGGATGCTCAGAAAGAGAAGATCTGTCACTCAGTATTGTATGAACACAAAAGATAAACCCTGCACATTATACTTGACAAAAGGATGAGGTCTCTATTCAAAGAGCAGAACTTAAACATACACAGCAAGCTCATTTATTAGACAAGCAATTATTAGACCAATAAGACAACTTAATGAAGTGCACTGTCCTGTGAGTACACAATTTGCTTCTAAATTATAAGGTCTGTGGTGAGGATATGTTTGCTTAGCCCTTACCTACCTATTGAGCAATATTTTATACACCTCTGATGCTTTACAAAGGAATAAATAATGATGATAAATCCATCTGGGAAGAAATTAACTCTATCCCAGCTGAAAAACCAGGACAAAGTAATTTCCTCTTCTTGTCAGGATAGAGAAAGCAGGGCACACAGAGCTTTTCAGTGTGCCTCCCCACCCCCCAGCCCCAAACTCCTGCCATACACTTGGTTGTCACTCCAATGGAGGCTGTAATTGTGTCAAGCAGAAAGAAAAGACAGAAGACACTCTATGTTAACCAACTCTAAAACAGTAATTCATCTACTTGGATGTTTAATTGTCCAGTTCCTTCTTACTGAGTAAATGTGTTTGGAAAAGAGCTGCATTAGATGGGACTAATTTAGGTTTTTTTTAAGGAAAATGAGCATTCAGAATCAGATCAGGAGTGAAATGTTAGCTTCCATCTCTGATTACTCAAAGTGCTCGGAAGAGCACATATCTACATTAACACCCACAGATTGTGCTTGCCAATGATTGGTGTAATGGTGGTGGGGAATGGGCACTAACATACATTCTTATAGTGGGATCAATAATGATGTACAAAATTATCATAATAGCATTGCTGCAAATATCTGGAACCTTCACAGTTCCTGTGCAAGTTTATGCAGTCCAGAGCAACTATGGATTATGGCACAGAAAAGGCTAATTTACATCAGGTAGAGTGCACAGGAATAAAAGCCTTTTTTCCTAAGAATATTGTCTGCATGAGCTCTACACTTCCACTTAGTTGCCCTTACAAGTATCTTGAAACACTTCAGTTTTAAGTAGGACATCACGTTTTATAAGATCAAAGTGTTTTGTTCAAATACAATTTAAGGTTTTTTTAAAAGCCAAGGGTCACTTTGGGGAAAAACCAAAAAGAGACTGAATCTTTCCCAGCAGAAGTTCACCAAACATGTTTCTCTGCTTCATTTTCCTCAGAATGGCATTTGCCAACACAAATTCATTCTCTCCCAGAGCTCCCAGCTATCTCTTGCTTCAAGGCTTTTTTTCCAAAGACACCAGAGGAATGATTTCCTGGTAAGGTCCAGCTGCCAGCACAGCCACAGGCTGGACAGGCACTCCATAGCTTCAGTAGCCAGGCAGCCAGCAGTCATTTGTAGGATTAAAGCAAAACTTTGGAAGTTATTGAAGTTTTTCATTATTTCCCCCAGGACCCACAAGACAGGAATTTTAGCACCATAGGAGATTTTTTCAAAAAATATCATCCTGAACACCTTGCAGTAACTTCTCTACAGACCCAGAAGCCCAGGATCAATGAAACAACAAAACACCCAGACACAGCCAAACAGCTTTGGTAAACAGACTTAAGTAAAATCTCTGAACTGTAGAAACATGTCAAAAAGCATATTAGGAATTTTGTTTGTAAACATTTTAATCATACCACAGAAATCTACTCAAGAGTATCTTTATTGGAGTCCAAGTTGAACTAATATATGAGCTTGGTTCTGTGCATTACTCCCCACAAGCCTGACACAGCCCATTAACCATCTAATACACTAGAAACACTGCTCTTGTACCCAGCTAAAGCTACAATGTGTTTTTACTAGAAATAAGTTTGTTCTGCACTCACTTTTAAACATACCAGAAGGATGACTGAGTGCTGAGAAAAGTGGTAATTTTAGTACAGCCACTCAAGACCAGTACACCGAAAATTAAATGCCCTTGCCAGAAATTTTTGGTACACTCAGACGAAAGCAGCAAGTAATGTCTATGTTACTACCATTAGTTTCATATCACCTCGTTTCCATTTAGCAGCAAGGCCACAGTGTCAGTACAAGAAAAACAGGGCCCTGGGAGGCACACAAGTCCTCAGTAAATATCTTCTTGTGAGGCACGTTTGCCTTGGGGTTTTGTACCAGTGTGTTCCTCACAAAGGTAATTCCATGGTTTTCAAGACTGTGTTTTTCTGTGAATTGTACAAGCTGTTTGCGGTCAGAACTGTCCCTTAATAAAATAAAAGAAACATTTCAACACTCAGACCAAACCTCTAGTCTCTGCACAAGCCTCGGGAGCAACCACTCAATTAACATCTTCATCCCAAACTTCAAGTCAAATGTGCAAAGACATTTGAATCCTTTTAGTGGCACGCTTGCCAGAGAAGTAAACACTTTCAGGTATATAAAGTTTTGAAACATCATTGCATCTCACAAGGAAACAGCACCAGGTAGGAAGATTCATGTTCATAGACCATGAGTGAAATATGTGATCAAATGGTCAGAAAAATTCACTTGTGGTAGTCAGGCATTCTGACTCACATTGTCAGCTCTTTCAATTCCATTTACTTTGGCTTATAAACCTTACCAAAATTACTGCATTTAGAAGCCCACCTTCTGATTAGACCACATGCTAGAGGCAAAATAAAATCCACCTTGGAATTAATGACTCTTCTCCTCAAAGTCCTTGTCACGATAGCTTCAATTCCAAAAGCATTTTGTTTCCAAGGGTACAGGTATGTATTTTTAGGGATTTTTCACAGGAAAAATTGTATTCTTCATCTGTGTAGTCACAAAATCTTACCTTTTAGATCTTTTAGTCTTCCTAGAAAGTTGTTCGAATCATTACTGCAAAAAAAGTTATGCCTTATTCTCAGTCTGATAAATAAGTGATCTGTAAAGTGTAAGTTAGAGACACAGTGTTGGCAAACAAAGACAGGCTGTTAATTTTCACCTTTTCATTTTCACACACTAAATGATGCCACTTCAGTGAGGAAACACTGAGCAGAAATATTACTAGGTTGGAACTTTTTAACGTAAGAGTTCACTTCAAATAGAGACTAGCACAAGAGTGGCTGCTGCTTTCAGCTGAAGGAGCACTAGAGCAATTCCTTGCTGTTTTCACTAGGTACAGAGAAAATCAGCATTAAGCTATGAGCATGCAAACTGCTGATAAAATGGATTAACTTGTAAAAGGCTCATTTCTGCAGAATCCTGTTGCTTGTAGCTGAACTCCTTGTCTGCCTGCAAGTCTAGTCTCACCTTCAGACCTAACACTTCAGGCTTTTCCTCACTGCAGAGAGGAAGAGGACAAAGGTTTTGGCCTTATGTTATCCACTTCTTGCATCTATTACTGTGCCAACTACAGATTTATTCCTTGTCTTTTTACTGCAGTCTCAAAGCACAGCACAGCTACTGAAAATGCACCATTTTGCCAAAACAACCACAGAACTGATGATATGGTTATAAGTTGCAGGAACAAGGAACTGAATCCAGATGTCCTAGTTTTTGCTTCTAAGAATACCTCTGTTTTCCTTTACATCTGAGTTTTTTTTCTCATCATGACTAATACTGCAGCCTTACTATCTTCTCTTTAAAGCTGCCACATGTGAGAGAAGAAGAGGTTCCAGGATCTGGCATCTCTTAACAGTCCAGGGAGAACTACAACTATTTTTTCCAGCTACCTTAGGACACAGGTTAGAGGTTAAGAGCCCAGAAGAGCAACAGAGCTGAAATGACACAAACATTTTGGCATAAAGTCTCAACAGCTCAATGTCTTGAAGCTGCTGTGCCGTGGTTGCTGTACCTCACATTGACCAAGAAATGCAGCATGGGCTGACAGCTTCAAGTAACAGGATGAAGCACTATACACTTCATCTGCTTCCCTAGAAAGCTGCAGTAGGACTATGAGTTGAAACTCTCCAGCTTCAAAAATATCCTGTGAGGCCCACACATCACATGCCTTCTGGGGACTACTGCTAGAATTAAGAACTTGAGCTCATGGTCAAAGGCACAAAACCTTCCAGATCTGGAGAGGGGGAAGGAAGTTCATAATGCTTTCGCCAAGCCTGAGCATATTCCACTTCAGAGCTCCAATGCCAGCACAGAAAGTGCGTTCAGGGATCCTGATGTCACCTGCTCTTGTCAGTTTTGAGACCTTTGGTGTTCTGTATGTTAGCCAGTTTTCTTCAATAAAACTAATTTTTTTCTGCTACTACATGCTCACGATTCCTAAAAGGAATGTTCCCCCAGAACACTTCTGATGGCACAGACATTTCACAATGGTTTCCAGTTTTGGGATAAAACTGATTGAAAATGTCCATTGCCATTCTCTTCCTGCAAAAAAACTGATGGGAAATGACTAATTCAGTGTTGCTCTGCCTCTATTCCAGATAATGTCCATGTGACCCATATCTGGCACATCAAATAGTTATGTCTTCTACAGTTGTGAACATTTGAACAGAACAGAGTGTGGACATGTGTGGCAAAAATGAAGGGGAAGAAAGCCCCAAGGGTGCCACAGCCCATATCTTATTATTATTAGAACATCATGAAAATGAGTAGTGAAAGCCCCGCAAGAGAGATGGGGCTTCCAAATAAAAGGTACACTGATGCAGGGAACCCGAGGCTAACTCCAGCTGACCTGGACCCAGAATGGGAAGCAGCAGGCTAATGTTTCCTCTGCAGCCTGTCACCAGCACATGGACATCATCTCACCATTGCCAGAGAAGCAATTTGGCAGGCTACCCTTACCATGCATTTGTTATCTGCCACCTGCACATCATCCCTCCCCTCCATTTACAGCACTCTGATGCTCACTAAAAGTTTTCCTAGTCCTGACTAATGCAGCTGCTACCAGGGGTTTGAGCTAAATTAGCTGTCTTTGCTCTGTTCAGCCCTCGCTGAGAGTCCTGCCAGCTGTGGAAATGGTGGTTCCTCCAAGACCACTGGAAGGGACACTTTTTTTTTTTTAAATCAGCTGACTTTGAATCATTAAGGAAAAATACTCTTACATGCTGCAGAATAAGGAATTTACAGAGTTTTGAGTAGTTAACTATAATTTCTTCTATTTTTAATATCACAACTGATATCCCCCCTTCTAATATTCACACTCATTTGACCTCCTATGAAACATAGTGCTCTTAAGGGTCCTCATTCCATCTACTGGCTGTATTAGAATTAACCTTTGTAAGAAAAGCAGGATCATTTCTGACAAAACTTTTTTAAAGGCTGGTGATTTTATTCACCAAACTCCAGCTATCTCAAATGATTAATGTGTACATTACAGGCTAAGTAATATTAAAAATACCTTCTCCCCAAACCGTCTCTAGTAGGCTTACTACTGTCAATAAAATGAGAGTAGTGGGGCCCATGATTTAAAACTGCATAGTAAAAAGATTCAGAAAGGGAAAGAAATATCAAAACTAAGCTTATAACTCATAAAAAACTCTTAGGAAATGAATGAGCATGTCAACTGAACTGTGCTAGAACAAAATTCCAACATAAATATAGAAGTTATGCGACAGAGAGGTCTCAGCTGCAGGAAAATAGTCCTGCTGGGTTATTCCACCCTTTTATCATAGTGATCTTCAGGAGGGTTGGCAGCTCTGCAGTTCCCCCACTTGCACAGTGTTTTAAACTTATGCCCACCTCAATAACCCTATGGGAAGGTTGGGCACCTTTTAAGATCCTTTCGTTTTAAGCCTTGACTTCACACAGCTTCTGACTAGACTAGAAAGTTTTTAATAAAGGCAGTATTTTTGGTAGCTGTAACACATTGATACATGGATACATTGAAGCCTTTTGCCTTTTACATGGGGAAAGTTCATAGGAGCCACCTCAGCACAGATGGGAAACAAAGAAATATTGGTTAAAGCACATCCTCCTGCTGCGCAGTTCCATCACAGTTCCCAAATTTGTTCCTTTCACCCATCCCTCCACCAGTTCCTTAAGTCTTATAGGATACTTTGTCTCCCCTGGTCAATACTACTGCTTTACACTGGGGTAAAGCATGTCCTTAAAGCTTAACAAAACAATCTTTCTTTAAACAGCCTTTTCTTCAGCTTCTTTCTGCCTAGCTGTTAGAAGCATTGTGTATTTTAAATCCTGAAGGCACAGCTCCCACCCCTGAAAGAGAGGGCAACACAAAACAGTATGAAACAGGCACTGAAATCTTAATTTCCTGTTACTGTCCACTTTTACCTTACAGGGAAGTCATACAAGAAACAACTTCTCAACTTGGGTCCAAGAGAACTTTCCCTAATGGTAAACTGAAGGTTTATAAAGTTAGATTCATGGTTTCCCATAAACAGCAAGATGACACTTCCAAGGAAGCAGTTCATGGCAAAGACTAGCCTTTGGAAAGCCAGGAACTTCAACTCATCAGATGAGATTTTGTTCAGTGAGAACATTGTCATTGATCTCTGAGGGATGATTCCACTTCTAGGTCACCTAGGAGAAGCAGCTGGCAAACATCAGAAAAAAGTTCCCTCAAAGCACTTTTGGGTTCTCTTAGCCGCTGGTTCCAAGAGAGGGGTCATGGTCATCTTCCTGACGTGTTCTTATATCGCACTCTTTTGTACAACTGAGACTTAGCTGACACATTTCAAATATCAACAAGATAACAGAACAAGAATACGCCTGTGTCTATAACAGAGAGTCTCAATTATCTATAAACATTCATGGCACAGTTCTGGTAATTAGTTTGAAAAAGTTACGACATAGCTGTGGATGTTCCAGGAAGAGAGGTAGAGAGCCAGAACTGCCAGATGGATTATTATCTGCAAGTTATTCATTCGGCATACCATCACAGAAAATTCAGATAGAACGTAACACAATAGGACAGTGTAACAATTACTCTAAATCTCTGCGTAGTTTAGAAGAAATTACTTCTCTTTTGTAGCACTACTGAGCCATCGGCATGGTTCTATAACTGAATTATGGTAAAATTTACTATTTATTTCTCTAGCAAATTCTATCAGACAGTTCTTTTCAGAACAAAGCAGAAAACAGTTTCAGAACTTTAAGGCTTATTCACTCCTCAGAATTTTCTTTAAGGGGTTAGAAAGAAAGATACATTATGTTCTCATTCTATGTACAGCTTTTTAAAATAATCTGGCCTTTACCTACTAAGCAAATGAGATGGGAAGCAGATTTTACATGCTAGAACAGCCATATGATACATCCAGATCTACCAGTGAAAATTACACCAAATTCATCAGTTCCCAAAACGAATGGACATTTTAAATCCAGTGTAGTGCCTTGTACCTCCAGACAGTGCTCTTGGAACCAGTTTTCCACTTCAAAGAGAGCAAAGTGGTACTAGGCACCAGTGCCTTTGCAGCATCATAGTATTAATATAAAGGAAACTCTTCCTATAAGGGAGGTAGATCAAAAGAATTTGGTCGTATAAGTCATTCATTTAGTCATATCTGGTGATTCTTATATTGAGCACATGCAGAAGGTCAGTGTAAGAAAGTGAAGTCCTACCCTGCTGTTTGAGTGGTCTAACAGCCACTGCACATCGTCAGTAACAGAATCTCTACCAGCCATGCTTCAGTCACTCCACAAGCAGTGTTCTGTGTTATGTAAACAGCCAGAGTGCAATGCACCCTCAGCTTCATAAACTGTCCAGTGGCACTGCTGAACCAGGTGTAGGGACACGGCACCGCTGTCGTAGTTGTACCACTCACATTATTAACACTAGTCCTGGTTGAAATAGCTTTGAGATTTTATAGGCTGTGTCTAGCCTGCAATATTTGAAATTATGTTCATGTGAAAATTCAGGCCAGTCATCTCTTTCCAGGAGTGTGGCAAGGCCGGGTGGTGATATTCAAGACACCGAATATTTGCAAAAAATATAATGCAAAGTCATGACTGATTTTAAGTAGCAGTTACCATTATTCCACACCCCACCCCTATCAGTGTGCTACAATACATTTTTAAGGGCTTAGAAAGAAATTAAGTTTTTGAAAAAAGCC
Source organism: Platysteira castanea (assembly GCA_013397175.1). Taxonomy (NCBI): domain Eukaryota; kingdom Metazoa; phylum Chordata; class Aves; order Passeriformes; genus Platysteira; species Platysteira castanea. The sequence goes on along the minus strand of VYXC01004305.1, from coordinate 487,833 downwards.
TGGTGCAAACTTAAAGCAAGGCATGGTGGATTAGGTGATATACCTTGGGGTAACAGTAAAAGATCACATCAGTGACACCTTTTGGCATGGTTTAAATCTAATATTTTACAGGGTTCCAACAGCTAATTAATCTCCTGCCCTGATTTATCCTTAGATAAAAGGATAGGATTGCCTTATTTGTGCTGAACAAATCCCTAGTCACTAATTTCAGTGGGAATTCCACCATAACAGAACTGAATCCCAGACTGCTGCTGCTGGAAGCCCATGTAACCCATGTCTGTGCATGCTGACTTTTACAGCAGCAAGAACTGCTACAAAGCCCTTTAGGATTCAATTCCTCTTCCTACTTTAATTTGATAGGTATCTAATCTAAATAACTAATCCAGCTTCTTTCCATAATCTATGGAAATAGAAAACACACCTTGAGAGAAATTTGTTCCATTCCAAGTCTCTCTGGAGGTGTCACTTGGTCTCTGTTGAATGCAGAGGGAGCTCTGGGTCTACATCCAAATAAAGTAGACCTCAACATTCGAAGTTTCTTGATATTTCATTAGTGGTGCAATTATTTTAAAACTAATTTTATCTTCCAGTATGAAAGTAGTTTGCTTAGGATACACAGTGTGTATAAGAATGATTTAATTCATATGACTGTTAGTGGGCCTAGTAACAGTAAATATCCAAAGAGGGGAAAAAACCTCCCAACTCCAAAAAAAGTGAAGTGTTATTATACTCTAAAAATAATCTCTGTTTCATGTCTCTGAAGGTTGACATTAGATTGCTTCCCTACAGTTCTCCTATTTGCGTGCTGCTAATGAGAAATTGCAAGCCATTTCTTTTGCTGGGCTTCTAATGAACCTGATTTGTTTCAGTCTGCAGCCTCTATACAGTTTTATCCCAAACACTGAATGTCAAGTGCCACTCCCATCCCTCACCTGTGTGTTCCTAAGAACCTAGTCAACTCATCCTCTGGGAGAAAGGAAAATGCTAACAACCAAAATTACAAATACTTCATTGTCTTATTACAATATGCTTATTTACATAAATGCCCTCTATTCATCCTATTGGATCAGCGTGACAAAAACAGAATTTGCATTTAAATAGTATGACTATAATTGACATCAAGTACCTGCACTTTTTTTCATACTCTTATATCCATATATAAGAGGCAGGGAAAAGCTTTTTCTACTCAGAACAAAAGATTAGGATGAGATAATAAGCAGAGCAATTTCTCCAATTTTATTTTTTAAATTCTCCATGGACCCTGCACTTTCCCCGACTTTAAAGTGGGATAGCGCAAGAAGCAGCAGAGAAAAATCAGAGTTGATCTAGTCAAGGAGAAATTGAATCAGCTTGGATGATGTAACAAAGAAGAGTCCCTTTTAGATAGCATCTCTGAGTAGAAACGTCCCAGGCAAAAGATACAGCAAATGGAGAACATTGGCCATTGCTTTTGTTTGCGGGGTTTGCATTTCTTTTTCTAATCAGGACAACTATCAAATCATACACTGGGAAGCAGAAGCAAAGGTCCAAAGTAAAAAGGTTTTGTTATCAGACTGGAAGGAAAGGTTATCACTTCAGAACTCAAAAGGATGCTGCAGAAAGTCCCTGGAAATTCTTTCAGTACTACTCTGCTGCAGGAAGGGAACTGGATTGCATCTGAGAGACAAGGTGGGAGGAGTGGTGGTCCTGTTCTCCACTGGGGACAGTGGCCATGGAATGAGAAGTGGAACAGGTAAAACTGGGAGAGGATCACAGAGCAGATTAATGTTTTCAGGCAGTAATGCCCCCTCTGAACAGCAGCTAGCTGGAGATGAGCAGCCTCACTACCTGAAACCATCCCATAGACATACACAGCAATTAGAAACTGCTTTGTCATCTCAAAAGGAAGCCCAAAACCAGAATGAATTATTGAAAGCTTCATTTCCTGAAGTTCTGGAGTACAACACAATCATTGCTTGGATGAAGGAGTATGGTAATTACGGGATACTGATTATGGTTTTATTTGGTGTCGTTGTTGACACCCTGCGGTTCTCCTCTCCACTGCATTTCTCCTCCATAAAGCCACAGAAGTGTGTCGTTGCCACATGACAAAGCTCCTAAATGAAGCATTTAAATGAGATGATTTGTTAAATCCAAGAAAGTGAAAAAAATTGTACCAACATTCAGAGGATAAAAGCTTGCAGCAGAGTTGTATGAACACAACTGAACTGTTCCAGCTAAAGCAGCATTCTCAAGGCATGGGCCAGAAGGCAACAGAAGGCTCACACAGGACATTCCCCTTTAGACAAGAGGATGGCAACTCACTTCCCCTAAAAATGGGATTACCCAGTTATGGGCTGCAAGAGTTTCACAAGAGAAGGGAGGGTTAGTTACTCCTAATTGCTCCTGTTGTGACTCCAATTCACAATAGATTTTAAATATTTCACAAGTCTTTGGGGTAGAAAGGCAGAGTTCACAGCAGCTGACACAGATAGACTGATGTTTATGGCCTTTACAAAATCTTCCTTTGTGTTGGCCTCAGTGTCACATAAGCACAGGTTTGTTGAGCTGAGCTGGAGTGATCTATTTGCTCAAATATCTTGCGGCTCTAGGACAGAAAGAGTCTCCATGACATTTAAATAGATCCAGCTCACCCCTTGCAATATCAGCAGCGTGTGTTTTGTGTTTGATTTCTCCCCTTTTTTATCCCAATAATTAGCAGAAAGAACCTTTTTTGGAAAAGATCCCAAGAACTTTCAGTCAAATGTGACTGAATATCTCCATCCCAAGGATATCAGGACACTGTATAGCACCAGCTGCTCATCTCTTCTGTAAGACACATCAGTTTCAACCTGATGAAGACCAAACTCCAGCTTCAACTCACTGATACTACAGAAGGGAATAGCTTTTGACCTGCTCAAGTAAGTTGAGGCACATCTAAATTTCATAGAGAAACACTTTTTGCTGTTCTGTATGACCCCGTAGACCCTTGAATATGCATAACTAAGGATTAAACTATTAGCAGTGTTTTATAGCACTTAACTCACTCTTTTCTCACTCTCCTTCCTTCTGCTTTTTTTGCATCCTTAATATCTAAAAGACATGTTTGGTTCCCAGAGAGCAGCAGATTCTTAATGTTGCTTTCATTTGCAATTCATCTTGTACTTTCCCCCTTCACCTTGCCTCTCACCTTTTTCATTGTAGTCTACTAAGAAAGTTCTCTGTTCTTTTGTACCCTTCCAGTCCTGGTTTTTACTCTCCCACCCACTACTCGTAGGTTTTGTTATCCCAGCATGTTTCTTCCTGACATTGTTTCTGTACAGTCTTGAACATCAAACATTTATTTTAGAATATTATTTTCATTTTTTCCTTTGGCTCTGTCATCACTGCAATATTCCATGAGGTGCTCACTAGGCATCCAGAACTGCTGCTTAATTACTTGCCTTCAGCAGTGCAAGCTGCTCACATGATCAGAGGCAAGAGCTCCAGAAATCACAGCAAAAAGTGATTTTCTGACATTTTGGTCGAAATTTAAAGAACAATAACATCTAGGACAGCTACAGAAGTGAGCTGTGCTGACTAACTCAGTGGCCATTTCACAAGCTGGGGAGAATTTTCAGGATAAGGATGATAATTATATTTTTTACAGTTTTTCCTAATTTCTACCACTGATATTTTTATCCTCTATGACAATTTTTGCTGACGTATATCCACATGGAAATAGTGGGCTAGAAGCTGCTACAAGCTCCTCTCAAATAACTACCTGCAAGCAAGAAACTGCCTGGTTATTTTCCCCCTTCCACTTTTATTTAAAGAGTCAAGCAGCAAAAGAATCGTCATGCAGGCTTGGAGATGCAGTCTCAGCTAAGCCGAGAAGAGAAGTTCAGAGAGAACTGGTACATCTGCCAGTCTGCAATGCCATTTTTTGCCTTAGAATGACTAGAGAAGCCAGCAATATGGGGCAACATAGCAAAACCCTACAAAGATTATTTAGGAGAATCACACGCTGGAGCTGAGCACGCCATCCCACACAGAGCCAAGTTTGCAAATATGTGTTTTCTGTCTAAGTGGCAGAACTACATCCTTCAGCAAACCAGTGGTGCATGTGAAGCAAGAGGAGCAGTGGTGCAGCTCAGGCTGCCCCAATCACTCTGTTTTTCCATACAGTTTATCCCTGCCTGTACCCAGCAGTCTGATTTGGGCAGCTATTTGTCAGCCCACTTACCTGGGCCTTCATTCAACACGACACCAAAGTACACAATTCTTGCTGTTTGAAGGCCAAGTACAACAAAAGTGATGGACTGCTTCTGTGCTCAGCATTAGAGCTGCTTTTGGTGAAACCGGGGCTGGATAAGCCATGCGTGGAACACGCAGTGCTGACCAAACATCTGCACGCTCTCGGGTTTCTCTGCTCATTCTCTAAACACCAAATTCACCAGCATCAATCAATTTTTCCCAGTAAAACCCAGTCCTTGAGCCCACACTGCTCCTGAGGCTCCCAGCCTGAAGCACATTGTAAAGACATTAGTCTCTGCCTGTTGTCTTCCCTGTTGCCACTAACACCAGGAAAGAAATTAACTTTAGCAGACAGAGCATCCAGGACAATTATTACTTCAGTCGGGGAAAGCACAGTATTGTGTTCTCCCATCTCTATTATGAAGGAACTCTAAAGCCTTAGAAAAGTCATTATTGATGGACCTGAATAAGTTTGTAAATCTATTATACTGCATATCACCTAGACAACTTGTTTTCTCTGGTTCTGACTTGCATAATCAGTGAAAAACTGGGGCAGGGTGAGGGGATCTGGAGGGAGAAAAAGCCTTTTCTGCCTACTAATTAAATCATAAATAATAGCAGAGAACACAAGATATCCATTTTCTGTATAGAATCAAATCCCCAGGGGCTGACTACCTCCTTCACTAACCCATCAAACTTCATACAGGCAGAGCACAGTCCCTCATTAACTGTTTTGGGTTTTTTGATGAAAGAAAACCATTGAAAACAATATATTTAAATGAAGCAGTATTAAAATTACTTGTTTTGATAATGTTTGACTAACAAAATTGCTTTTAAATACTCATTTCAAGCTTCATGATGAATTTGCCCACAAAGAGAAATGGCAAAGTTTCAAATCTGGTGATTTAATTGTTCCATCTTGCAAAATAAAGATTTTTTTTTTTTTAATAATACTGCCTTATGCCAGCTCATGACAGATATAGCAATTCAGGAGAGGTACATTTTCCATACACACACACACACAAAAAAAAAAAATTAAAAAAGAAATAGGAGTATTCCCCTTGTGAGCATGGCTGTGACTAAAAGTCAGGCCAGGGTTTGAGTGGCAGATAACATGACTTTTCCCTCCCACAGTTTGTTGGGAGTGACAGCTACTGAGCCTCACAAATCTCTCTTGGACAGGGCAGTGAGTTATCCCACATGACAACAGCAATTCTCCACCCAGCTCAGAGAGAAACTGATGCACTGCTGGTTTATCTAATTCCTTAACTTTTCTGTCTTTTCCCTTATTTCAGCAACTGATATAATACTACCTAGAACGGATTCAACATCGACTTTTACTGAGTCACTTTACTTTTCCTTGTTTCCCTGCCAAGGCATTTCCTCCTCACTCATTGCAAACTCAAACATCTCCCCACACACAATTCTATTTTCAAGGGAGCAAGAAACTGGGAAAAAAAAAAAAAACAAACAAAAGAGAGGAGACAGGAAGAAGAGATGCTTGCAGAAGTCATCTCTAAAATCAATTTGAGCAGTTCTTCATCTCCTCCCCATTCCCACTGTGTTGTATCCCAAGTGTCTCACTTAAACTGTAACTAATGAGCAAAACCAACAAGCTCAGCCATAAGGCAGCACCTGCAGCAGAGTCTCTGCTGTGGTATCAGGTGGCTGAGTTCGTCAGTCCCCACAGCCATCCTCACGACTCCAGAAGAAACCACAATCTCCCTTTCCAATTTATTCCTTGCCAGTCAAAGCCTAAGGCCTGTATTTAAATGCTGTACTCTAGATTTACACAAATGAAATCCCACCAACTCCAGAGGCAGCTGCTTCATTTCGAGTTGAGTGAAAACAAACCATGGCAGCAGCTGATGACTGATTAGTCCATTCCCAGCTGGAAGAAGAAAAAGGTTTCTGACTAAACCAAGCTACTACATAAAATACAGAGGCAGGTCAGCTAAGTGAGAAAAGTGAGTTTGATAGGAAAAATGCAACTGATTCTGTCACTAAGAAATGGGGCATTTTCCTGATGACAAAGCATTACCTAAGGGATCACAAGGGCTTGGTTCAAATCCTGGGTGCATCTTCTTAATAAAAAGGCCTCTCCAAATCCTCTTTATGGAAGCTTCATCAAAATGTTCACACATTTTCTTAGCTTGGCTGGTATCTTGGCAAGTCTGGAGGAAACTCCAAAACATTGCAGGAAATATTGCTCTGAAGCAGCCCAAAGTTACATCAAATTACAACTAAAGCATGATTCCACAGTAACATGGAAACAAAAAAAAAAATCAATATTTATTTCTAAATAAATGCAAATTTCTTAAACCCAATTTCTGTTTAGCATTATGAGAGCACTAAATGTACATCAAGACACTGTCACAAACATAATGCCTGCAGCCACATCTCCTGTTTTTACCTACAAGTTTCCTATTTGAAACTCATAGGAACTTAATCCAAAAGCCTACAAGAAAACATTTTATAACAGTGCTAGAAAATAAGTGAAGGCTAAGAATCTCCTAGGCTTTCCTTGGGATCAGCACACTTCAGAGTAGTCAGAAGTAAACCAGATTAGAAAGTCAAGCCCTGTGCTGGGCCTAGAAACAAGTAATATTTCAC